>JAVYIG010007374.1:0-102884 GCA_035222895.1 Strongylocentrotus droebachiensis
GTTAAAGTAAATATAATAATGATATTCTCTTCGGGAAAGATTCGGATCTGAAGCTGTTTTATAGTGGTTGTACAGTGTTGTCGAGAGGCAGTGATGGTGGGGGTAAAGGGGGGGGGGGGTGTTTAAAAACCCTTTCCAGCTGGATGTTAGTCTATATTCCATACTTCCAAATAGGCGACTTTACACATTCATTACTATGTTGTATCGTGCAAATAATCCATCGTGGGAATAACCGGGTCTGAAGGCGTAGACTTATGAGATGGCAAGTGGAGTGCACTTTTACGGCCTAACGGATTGTCGAGAATACGCGGAGAGAAATCTCGACTTTTCTCTCGTCGCTTTGAAAAGGTCATTTTGTTCGAAAGTAGCAACTTCAAACGATTGGGAGAGATAGATACAAATAGATAGAGCGGAATAGAGTGAAAGAGAGAGACGAGGAGGGGAAGGCCAGGAATGAGTGATTGATAGAGTGACAGAATCACCCACTGTTAGGTGTTAAGTTTACCACTAATGAGGAACTATAATCTTTAAACTGCTTTGATTTGCATTACCTTAATCCCGACGGCCGAATGCATGCCTACTAAAACTTTAATTACTGAATTTTACCGAAACATCACACGTTAGCTGCTTTAATGTAAACTTTATGTCTTTTTTGTTTAATAAAAAGAATAAATAAAATAGAAATCTACTATCCTATTTCCAATTTCCAATATAAACGACTGCATGTAAAATATCGTGAAATCTCGAGGAAAAGGTGGACATTATCTGACGATACGTTTACAGGGCGACAAAGTTTCCGTCCATCTAAAGACAAAGCAATTACTCATTTCATCCGTGTCGGGGACAAGCAGTAATAGCTAAAGAGCTGCCTCTTAGCGGAAGTACATCAACGGTTCGTGCTTTCTGTCCATTGCCTTCTTTTCCATGAAAAAATACAATGCCTTTCTGTTTTAACCTCGAGTTAAATGTTGAGGCCACCCTGCACCTGACATTAACCTTCAAATCACGTGACATGCATTAAACCTTTAGGCGTTAAAAAGCGATATGACGAGTGTGTCCTGAATAATGTTTTTGTTACCGGGGGTTACATGAGTTAATCACAAGGCGTCGTAATTACGCAGATCACGGCGACGCATTATGTGGACCGTGACAATAAATGGTTTCCTTTTATGATGATGCTCGGATGTGTCTGTGATCATGAATATCTATATGCCTGCTCGTTGTTACAGAAGGAATGTGTATTTATACTATGCAGTCCGCTTGATTTGTTATTCATTCAGTGTCGGTGTTTTTATTTGTGGGCAAATTTTCTCTGACACCCAGTTTACGTGAAATTTTTCATTATAATAATAATTTTCATCGTCATTATCACTATTATTATTATAATTATTATTATTATAATTATCATTATTATTATTATTATTATAATTATTATTATTATTATAATAATTATTATTATTATGATTATTCATCATGATCGTCATGATCATGATTATCATCATCAGCCTCACCATCATTATTATCACTATACTGTTGTTGTTGTTTCATTGTGGGGGGGGGGGGGTTAGAAATGAAGTTTGTAGAAACAAATGTTGCGTCTAAAATAATAATGGTGTCTCATTTCTTATCTTTCTTCTGTCTACACTAACTATACATGTACTTTTTCGTGGGAGGGGGGGGGGGGAGATTTCGCGAATCCAAACATGTAGGCCTTTTAAAACATTTCACTTCCAAACACTAATGGATAAAGACTCTCGATTATATTTTGAATTGCTTGTGCATGAAACATGACATCTAATTAAAAACGACACTGTCTCTTCATACAAACCTTCTGGCAGCCACACTTCAACGTTTTGTGCTTCCAATCTGTGTAAATAATGATAGTAATGTATTTTGTGGACGTCAATATGACTTTCCATAGTACCCATAGGTGTACAGAAGCCAATCGGTTCATGGGATTTAGATGCGTGTCTCAGCCGCCGAAATCGGGTCTAACAAAAGCAAATAAGGGGATCTCCACCAGCTCGGCATGCAGCGACGATGCGGTGCCCTTATTTCTATTTTCTTCCGTTATCGTCATCCAAGAAGAATAAAGAAAATCTCTCTTGTCTTTCAAGATCTTAGAGGGTCTGGCTTTAGAGTAAATTGGAAAGGGTAGATTGACAAGTCGCTGTGGATGATGGAACGGGAGAGGGCAGAGAAAACATTCGAATGCACTTTGAGGAAAAAGAGAAACAAGAAGGGAGGCTTATTATGTTACAACGGATGTTTCTTCAGAGCCTTTCGGTGGTACTTATATTTCTTAAGTATTGCCAGGCTCGGAACTCCGAAAAGAAATGGGAGTTAATTTTAATTTTGAAGTAAGAACATTTTTGAAGTTTTAAACCCTTTATTTCATTTTCGGAATTACGAACGTTCTGAATAATGAGCCTTCGTTATTAAAAGGAAACCATCAGAACTGAGAACCCTATATCATTTTTTTGGAATGACGAACCTTTATAGCAACCAGTTATTTCCATTGGTACAGGAAAAAAACATTAACGGGTTTTGAATCTGAATTTAAATCTACAACCATTGATGAAATAAAATGGTTGAAATATTAGCAAATACACACACTTGCTTTCCTGTAGATAAATGTCATTCAAATACACTCGTATGGCGTATATCGGGAATAACAGACTCCTAGAGCAAAAATTAATGGTAATAACATAGCATGCGCATAAATGGTCGTTATTCTATTTGCTTACATTTAATGATAGACATACAAAGCCTCTCAGCTGCCTTGCCTGGATGTGGCGCAATTTCTCCTCTGCAAGCAGACGATCAAAGTGACACCAAATTGTGCTCCAAAGAGTCTTAATCCCCATAGGGCGTATGGATTACGCGTTGCCTGGCAACGAACCGACGAGATACCCATAGAAATTCACCGTACGGCCGGTATTATTTACAAATTGATGCAGCACGGCAGCTATTTGGCGGGAACTGAATTCTGCGGGCACACAATCATGGCGGAAAGAGACAAAATTCTATCCGAAATGCATGTTACCGGGAAATATATTCAGGAAAAGGCATTGCATTATTCATTTTTTTTGTCAAGAAGATCATTCGATAATTACCGCTCTTCTTTATTTACAGGAAATGAACAATAAAATATGACTTTAAAGCATTAGGGAATGATTTTACCATTAATCAAATTTCCTCAATTACAGTAAAGATTTAATGGCGTACATGTTGAAGTGCATTTATACAGCACAACATGGAAGCTTGAAATACTCGCAGGGGATCATTGTTTGTTTGTTTGCTCGTTTTTATTTTCCGAAATCCATATATACAAGTTTTAAAAACATATATATAAAACTTATTTCAAATGATAAGAAAGTAAGTAAATGTGTTTCGTATTATGTAGACAAACTGTTGGATAGCCCATTTCAGGACCATTTTCAAAATGGTTCTTCCATAGGGTCCAAAAGCAAAAATTCATATTAATTGACTTACAATATTTATGTTTAATCATAGTAATTTACCAATGCACTTCCCCCCTTATCGATCTTCCTCGTCTTACCACCTACTCCCGCCACACTCTCGATACCGTCAACCCCTCCCCCTACCTCCTCTAAAGTCCTCCAGTGTATATCACAAAGAACAATGAGCAGTTTTATTTACATTCATAAATTGGTATAAATATTATCTAAAATATAATGATGAAAGTTGTAAGATTGTTTGGTCCCGGTAATAACCTTTGGGCCATTAGCTCAACACAAGATGTAAAAGCCTTAATGCTCATGAGGCGTTATTTCATGACGTAGGACTGCGTCAACAACCGGCATAAACTGTAATGCGCCGTGTGAGACAAACCTAGGTTTATGTGCGTCATAATTATGACGCGTTTTGACGCGTTTCAAACCGAGATTTGTCTGAACCTTGGTCTAAATCGCATCGAAACGCGTCATATGACGCACATGAACCTAGATTTGTCGACAAATCACCTTTGTGAAGGCGGCCATTTAAAATGTAATTCAAGATGTGAATGCAAAAGTGAATGCAAATGAACAGCGCAATTTAACATTCCGTCGCATTACTGGCACATTCACTGAATTGGTTTGATTTGCGCAGGTAATACTGCACCTAAAATGGCGCCTTGTGTGTGTTAGGCATAGTGATAATAAATATGTCTGATCGTCATAGATATAATTAACGAAATCATAATTACACACGTCGGGTACAGCTGTCATTATACGAACTTGTCACAAGAACACACGTAAACTAATACAAAAACTGCAGTAGCGGCAATAAGGAACAAAATTGCCGTCGTGAAAGTCATGAGAATGCAGCCCAGAGGCACGGTAGCATCGATATGCACATTTCGAAGGAGGAAGCAAGATTGTTTGTTCCGTTTGTGGAATCTTGAGGGAGATCAACGAGTCATCGAAGACGTGAATGCTGGAGATCGTTTTCACAAGGATATTGTATAATTAGACGTCCTTGAGGCACGCGCAGAGGGACGTCGAGAATGCAAAAGCTTCGAACTTTGGAAGGTGACGATGAATACTAGTTAGTGATGATGATAATTATGATTATGATGGACACAGTGGGAAATATAACTGTTAAATTGGCAGATCTGAGGGGTGTGGGGGCTATAGCATTGGCTCCTTTGCTGTTTTTTCTTGTTCGTATATTTCTAATCATACATTTTTGACCAAAAAAGAGAATAATCTAAAATGTTTGATAAGGTCTTTATCAACGTATATCAATTCAGTGCAATATCACCAAACTGTCTAAATGTTAGATGTCCAATAACAATGATTTAATGTAATGTTTTAATCCATTTACTGTGATTTCCATAATGATTGGTGTGCATTTCTCTGGAATTTTGCCAGATTGTATATTTCACATGTCTATATGTAAATATTTGTATTTGAATCAGGTAATAATACATGTATGCTTTGAGATAATCACGATGCGATTTCTAGCAAGGCTAACTGTAATACTGTTATTCCATGATGATTGGCGTGCATTTCCTTGGCATTTTGCCAAGTTGTACATTCACCTATGTATATGTTAGTATTTCATTTGAATCAGGTAAAGTATTAATGTATGCTTTGAGATATCATGCTGCGATTTCCAGCAAGGCTAAATGTAATACTCCACTCCCTATGGGTAGCTTATGATATTCAAATCTAATCAGACCGCATTAGTGATCCGAATTTTGCTCCTGCGACGATAATATTGCTCTCAGCTTCATTACGTCAAGAGTATAGGGTTAGGCTTGAGCCCGGCGGACACTCCACGATCGGAATGCGATCCTATTCTTGAAGAAGTGGCAATTATATAGTAGTAATGGTAATCGAAACAGCGATCGTTTTGCTGATTTAGACTTTGAATAAAGAAAAAAAGAATACTTACAACTCGAATCTTAGTGCCTTTTACTTTTCTAGTCAAAATAAAAGCCGAAACGGTTTCAAATCGTAGACAATCATAATACTGGTCTGACGTCACTACGATTCGAAGCCGATTTAGCTTTTCCTTCTTCAAGGAAGCTTGAAATCTCCTAAAATTTAGATTTCATGAACCACGTGGCTAATCAAATCCTCGATCATTAAGATTTTTAATCTTGAATATTCACATGAAATACTGTTATACATTCTTTTAAAATTGGAACGCAGTCAGAACGTGTAATGTGCACTGACTGTGTGTGTGATTGGATGTGTACGGACGTGTATCTATCAGATATGATTATTTACGTCTGGGGACCGACCCGTAACGTCACCATCCGAAAGACGT
The DNA here is from genome assembly GCA_035222895.1 of Strongylocentrotus droebachiensis. Classification (NCBI taxonomy): domain Eukaryota; kingdom Metazoa; phylum Echinodermata; class Echinoidea; order Camarodonta; family Strongylocentrotidae; genus Strongylocentrotus; species Strongylocentrotus droebachiensis. Next base: position 5,782 of record JAVYIG010007374.1, read on the forward strand.
GACTCAGTTTCGAACCTGCGTCCTCGGCTGAATCAGTTTGTAGGCGAAGACAGATAGTTGAAAAAGTGAACATGCCGCCAGACCAACTCACTGGGACTTGGGCTTAGTTTTAGTTACCAGGGTTGAGGATAGGAATCCGGAAAGTGTGAATTAAGTGTCATGCAACCGCATCGGAATCGCGGGGAAATCCCCACGCGACAGGTAACCCTGGAAAGGTCTATGCACTCAAAAGCTAGGTGATGAATATTGATGATATGTCATTTCATGATGACCTCTTTTTATGTTGAGGGGTAGAAGATCGTAGTGGGACCACCGCAACCGCATGCATAATGTTTGGGGAACATTGGGTACAGAGCTTGGGTGCGCGCTGGATGAGCGCAGGTGGTATGAGGGGAAAATATTACAGAAAATGAAAAAAGACAAGCAAGATCGCATAAAGGAGGAGTAAGGGGGGGGGTGGAAGAAGATACTGCCAATTTATGATGGCCTAGTTTAGAGTGATGTGTTTGTTGTGGAGCAGACCTTAGAGGGGGTCATCGCAACCGCATGCATAATGCTTGGGGAACATCGGGTTCAAAGCTTTGGTGCCCTCTGGATGAACGCAGGTGGTATGAAGGTAAAATGTTGCAGAAGCAAAAAAAAAAGAAATTATCACTCTGATTAGAAAAGAAACTACCCGTTTATGTAAATTTCTACCAAGGTTAATAAAAGCATGTCAGACAGGTTCCATAAAAGGTCGTTACATAGACGAATCAATCCGAACCATTATAGATACTTTATTCTATACAAAAGAAAATTACATTCAAAGTCTTCTTTTATTCTTAGACTATCAAAAGGCATTTCATTCGCTGGAGTGGGATTTTTTTTTCAATATTCTTGATAAATTTGGTTTTGGCCAGAAGTATATTCATAGTCATTTTACACAACTATTCGCAGTTGTATTTTGTAGCAATGGACATTCATAAGGATATTTTGAATTACAATGAGGTGTCAGACAGGGAGACCCCTCACCGCCTTATCTACTTATACTCTGTATTGCATCACTTGCATGTGAGATCAGACAAAGAGATGATATCGAAGGTGTACTTGTAAGTGATTGTATGATTAAATTGACTCGATATGCAGAGAACACGACATTGATTTTAGCGGACAAAGTGTCAGCAGAAGTGGCCTTGTCAGTTATTGATATTTTGTTCTTCTTTTTCTGGTTTAAATAAGTAATATAATTTATACAACACCTACGTGGATCCTTGTCATTTGATTGGACGATTGTTGGTCACATGATATTCAATAGATGGTATATTGCACGGTCGTGCATTTTTGGTTATATGCGCCGTGCATTTTTGGTTATATGCAGACTGCGTACCTCTCTGCTGCATGTGCGCGGGCGTATCCCTGCGTGTATCTGACGCGAAGGCAATCTGCATGTAATTGAGAAGGCTTGACTCGAACTGTAATTTATCTTTATAAGGAGTAAAGCATAATTTGTTGATTAACGTTCTATTAGGTCTTCTTCGATGTTGTATAAAACAAATAATGAATGTTTTTCATGCGTTTAATAGTGCAAATATTTTCATTCGTTGAAAGATTAACGTTAATTCTATTCAACTCGGCTGACGCCTCGTTGAATAGAATGTTAATCTTTCAACTCATGAACATATTCGCACTATTGAACTCATAACCATTCATTATTTGTATAATATTCATCAAATGTTCTTATACATTTTAAAACAAAATAGCTCGAAATTTCAGCTGGTATAAAAGCACAGAGATGATCAGATTGAAGGAGGGAGAGAGAAAGGGATATGAATCAGAGAGAAGGTGGAGATAGAGAAAGAGAGTGGGAAGTTTGACAAAGATAGAGAGAAGGGGAGAGACAGAGGAAGATAGAGAATAGGGACAAAGAGAGAGAGATATAGAGGGAGAAAGGATTAAATTTGAGTAATGGTACGTGAGAGAAGGATATCTCAAGCAGCGATATGATAGCAAAGTAAAAGTGGATATTGACAAATAAAGGAAAATGGAAAGAAAGAAAATGGAAACAAAAAAGAAAAAAAGAAGAATTAGTGTTAGAAGAAAAAGTACCATAAGGGAAAATCTAAGGCAGAAAGAGGAATTGGAGCGAATGAATTAGAAGCAGAGGAGAGACAAGGAGCAGTAGGGAGAAAGCAGGATGATATAATGAGGAGAAGGATTTATCACTTTATGTATTTGAATCATCATGACATTCAACTTATATGTTTATCATTAAATATTGCCCTAACATTGTATAATATTTTGGGTTGTAAATAATGCGTGTCTATGTTTGCCTTACGATTTTCTCAATCAAATGTACTTGAACGTATAAATGTATGCAGCAGCTATGATATGCTGAATATATTTGAAATCAATGTAAATGGCATATCTAGAATCAGTTTCAGATCTATTTTTACCTATTTGTCCACGTGTTTGAAGAATATAGTGAGTAAGAAAATAATGCCTAAAATACGATTATTTTTCTGATATTTTTTCCCCCTCCTAAATCCTCGTTCAGATATGACGCCGAAAAACCGCAACATATTTTTCTTTTTTTTTCTTATGATGATGTAAAGTGTAATACGCTTCACATTTCTGTATTTTATAACACTGAGCTCAGTGGATGCGCGCACGTCCTTTACTGCGCGCAGTTGCCATTCATTCACACGTAAAATAAAAGACCTCAGTGCCCTGTTTCATGAAACTTGATATCGATAACAAGTTACAAGCTACTGTTATAAGCTACTGAAATCCTGGCATCTGATTGGCTGAGAGCAAATTTGTCATAGAAATTTAGCAGTTGTTATATAGATAACAAGTTTTATGAAACAGGGCCCTGTTTTTGCGGCGGTTGACCGCGTCACACCTGAACGAGCCTCACACTCACCCATTTACCGCCTTGTAATTCTCCCATTCCTTTTTTCTCTTCAACAGGATGAACGTGACCAAATGTTGAAGCTGAATATTCAAATAAATCAGGTAAGTATTATTAATGATGATGATGAAGTTGATAATGATGATATTACCGCTAATATTATAGTAGTAGTACTACTACTACTCCTCCTAGATTTGTTGATTGTAGATTTTATTTGATTGACTCTTTCGACCCCTTTCGGGGTATAAGAGTACAATCGAACACGTAAACTTATCAATTTATGCATTTAATATAAATTGAGAATAACAAATTTGTGTATAATCTAATAAGATGAAAAATTACTTACAAACATAATATACAAGTTAAAAGTGTTTTATTGTTATAAATATAACAAAGGTGATACGAAACTACATATAGGACACAATTACAATTCAAGTTGTGAAGGTGGCTTAACTGCTCTACCACTACTTGATATTACTTCTTTATATACATTCAAAAACTAAATTATTAATCTCCTTGTAGATTAGATGACTTTTTCCCCCTAACTTAAGAACGAAAGGTGGACTGGTTGAATTACTGACTTTGTTAATTAATATAAGTAAGCTTTACTATGTCACATTCTTAAGAAACTTATATCGAGACAAATCAATGTTACACAAACTTAAATAATTACAAATCGTGGTAAGGGTATGAATAATGTATTTAACCGTACAGACATTTGTATTGTGTGTTTGTAAAGTAGCACTGCTAGGAGTTTCGTTTTCATCACAGTACATGAGAGTATAATTATATCGTAGTTGCCGCTATATTATTATTATCATTACTATTTGTGTAATTATTAAACATCCTCTTTTTAATTAAACAATATTTGTCCTTTGTCAGAGTTGGACAGATCAGCTACTTCAATGGGATCCGGCAGACTATCGGGGCACCTCTGAGCTACGGTTTCCCGCCACGCAAATCTGGAGGCCTGACACAACCCTCTACAACACGTAAGTCTACCCACTGCCTTTTATTTAATGGCGTAGTTACGAGGTGGGAACGGGGGCGGCATCCCCCCCTAACCTCATCGAGTAGCGAAAATAGAAGAGATAAGAAAAGGGGGATGGAGATGATAGTATCCGATCCTGCACCCTTTCCCTTAGTCCAGAATCTGGCTGATTTAATTTTGATCTACACCACACCAACGCAATGCGACCTCCCCCTACTTACTCGCTGCCAGCCGAAGATGGCGTGATCCTTAAATTAGGACGCCCGGTTGTTCTTAGGCTGGACACTTATGATAGGACTGGTGAGCGTATGAGTTCATTGATAACGCCATCTTCGGCAACCTGAATCAAATGTAGAGAATATAAAGAACCGGCCAGATTCTGGACTACCTTTCCCTAAGCGGTGGGTTTGTTAATTCGCATTTAATTCAAGGAGTAAGACTGGTCCCCCGGGCCCCCATGATGCAAGTGTACCCATCAATGGTGGGCCCCACACCCCGCCATAACACCCATCACCATGCTTACAGTGCAAATTGAGTCTCAAGTGGTAGGTACCACTTAAAGGTACTATGTCCCATTTGTAGGCCAAACAAATGAAAAAAGGTTAAATTCCAACGGCATTTGAAAGACAATACCAATTTAGAACTTCCCTCAAACGAATGGGCTTGAAAATGGCTTGTAGTGGGAAAATAACGACCTCTAGTTGTCAAATCAACTTAAGTGATTGCAATCACCAGAGTAATAGTCTGATTTTGTCTGGGTTTCCTTTAAATGATATTAGTTGTCAAACAAATGTGATGATTACCTTGTGAATTAATATAATCTTTTTTTTTAAAATTATGAAACAATATGTCTTTTATGTATATTTTGTTATCTGTATTATTTCTGCATGTGAAATGTGAAATCAATAAACTCAAACTCAAACTCAAACTCTTTTATCAAATGGTCGTACGTGTTTTGTGCGGTACAAAGGTTCAATCAGTTTAATTTGGGCCATAACAAGAAGTGGGTTATTGATGTAAACAAATGCTCATGTACATGTTACAGCTCATTACCAGAAGAAAACAGATGTCAGTCAGTCACTCAATAGTCTCGTGTCTGACAGTGAAGTCTAGGAGTTAAACGGGTTTCCTTGCATAAATTGAATACTAGGACACTGCTAAAGTTTAAATTTCACAGATAGCACTTACATGACATATTCATAATTCTTGCAAAGTTCTACATAATTTGATGTTGGCTGCAAAAGGAAAATAGTATCTTTCACTTCAACTTTTGTAAAGTTTTTAATTGATTTTAAGTAGTGTTAAAAATTCTACTACGATGAATAAGGTGAAAAGGGGATAAGGGAATATTTATATCAGACAACTTACAGTACAATGTTTAGTCAGTATCTGCTTTCTTACACACACACAAACGAATGAAATATCAATCAAAGAATATAGCAACGAATACTGATATATTAAAGGTTTTTATCTTGCACTTATCAGAATAAATCGCGAGAACGCTGAGTGCAAGACGGAAAGCTTTAGTATATAGTCGCCGATATTCTTCGATTTGCATTACATATTATATCTTTCAATATCATAGTGACAAGAAAATTACACAATGCAAGAAGTATATATATTTTATCTTTTTACATACTATTTCGAGTAAAGGAATTTATTATTATTTTGGATATTGACAACTATAAAATGTAAAAATATATCGAGAGAATTGGCACCTTTTCATTCGTTTAGTTATTACATAATAAAGAATAGAATATGAAACATATCGTTCCTATTTTCACGAAGTGACGGTAGTGAGGAAAATTTGCACACAAATTGTATGCGATTTTCATTCACTATACGGTCACTTCGTGAAAATAGGGACGATAGACCCATATTAGAGTATATGTGGGGGCAGAGAGGTATACACACCACCAGTAATGGTAATATAGAGTGTGAGATGGATTATTTTGATACTTTGATAAAATACAACTTCTTGTAACAAGCAAACACGAGCATGTCTGGCGAGAGGGAAACCAAGTAACACCAAGTACGTCCAAACGTCAGATTAAGTGCATTGAACTCAACTCTTTCCTTCAAGTTCAGACCATCAAGTTCATAGAGCCTGATCAAAACTTTACCATGCTTAGGATCAACACTCGCTACATACACCCTGTCCTGCTCATCCACGGCAGCATACAGGTAGACACTGCTTGGAGCTTGTAGAGAATACCAGCATTCCCATCCCTGTCATAGACCGTCACTACGCTTGGATAGGGGTTATTACACGAACTCGTGACGATCAAACCCGACCTGGTAGCAGATACCTGGCTGGTCACGTTGTGTTTTGTTGGAATAGTGTGTTTGAGAGTGGATCCAGTCGGGTCATAGATATAGGCTTTCTTCTCTTCGTTAGCGATGAGGATTTCATCTGATGGACTTCTGTTTAGTCTGAGAGAATAGCCATTGTCTTTCGCGGAGATGGTTGATTTCCATGATCCATTGGGGGAATATATGTGTGCGTTAGAGGCAGCAGTCGACATGCATAATGACCTGTCTTGTTGAAACACAAGATCACAACACTTCATGTTACTTGGTATGTTTGCATACTGCTCTCGTTTACCAGCTGAATCAATGATGTCTATACCATGCTTACTACTATATCCGAAAGCTACGCTATCATCAGAGTAGCGAGTCATTCCCCAAATGTACTCCTGTAGATCTACACACTGAATGACTTGCAACTTGGGATCTGATTCTGAGATGCGCCCGAGGTCCAGCCGAAAAGCATATGCAGGCTTGAACCTCTTCTCCTGTGCTTTCTTCATAATGGCTGCCGCAGAAGTGTGATCAGTAGCCTCCTTCAGCATGGCATCCAGCTCCTCACAGAGCAAGGTATGAGCAGACAGACTGTCTGTTTCAAGACGACCCAGTCTGTCATTAGATACCAGTGTTATTGAACTACAAATACTTTTAATCCTCTGTCGATCCTTGCATTTCAAGGCGTCTAGGTCGTCATAGAAACTCCGATTTACTGCATTAATTTGCTCTATGAGATTTTGATGATTTTCTTCAAGCTCTTTGGCCTTGATGCTGTAGGCTTGACGTACATCGTCAAGTATTTTCTGCACGGCTGTGTATACTTCGTGGCGTTGTACTTCCACATTCTGAATGTTCTCCTCCAGTTCTGATTTCTTAGCGGCACAACGCTGGACAAGGTCGTTCACCTAAACGAAACGAATAATAGACAAGTGAAAAGAACATTTTTGTAGAAAGAGATGTTACCAATTACATGTGGCTACTTTGAAATTAAAATACCAGATTTTGGGCGCTCCTGATATTTCACAAATGTTAAAACCTCGACGCGATTTAACTTAATTTGTGTTTGTTGTTGCAATACAGAGGGTAAAAACCTCCCTCTATTCATAAAGTTTAACACCTGCCTCCCCCCCCCCCCCCCCCCCCTCCCGCGGTTTCGAGAACCTTGTGGTACATGGCTTGTTTAGTACAAGAAACACTGCATCAAATGTACTGGGAAACAGTGTGGCGGTTTGAGTGAGATAACTTTGAGTTTGGAAGGTTTAAATTTGTATTTTATAGCCAAAGAAGATTAATATATATCAACCCAAGCTATGGCACGTAATTTACTCGAGTTTTTCTTTCTCTTACTAAGGGCCCCAGTTGAAGGGGGTCAACACTCATTACTGCAATCATGAATAGTCAGATCAAGGCATGTTGCATATTTGTATCTTTATAGATCAATGAATCAAAATTGTGTCTTGTAAAGAGAAACAAAAATATGAAGCCACCCATTTGATAGAGAGGATTCTGTGCTTCCACGCTTTGATGCTTTAGTAAGAAAGTTTGCATATATGAATATGCGATGAAAGGAAATGAAGCGACCGGGAGAGAATGGTTACACCCCAATATTAATGATATCCTAAGTTTTGTATGGTAAGGGAGACGGAAAACCCGTATCGTCCTCTTTGTTTTGTAAAGAGTTTTGGACTTGTGAGGGGGAGGAGGCAGAAACGATTTTGCCTCCCCTACTCCCCCACCCATGGGTGTCGATCTGTCATTGATACCTATTGTTCAGGGGGGGATGATCTATTCATTCATCCCCCCTGAACAATAGGTATTACGTAAGGATGGACACCCATGCCCCCACCCCTGATAGAGGGAAACATCTGCCCTAAAACATTTAAGCCATAGTAGCTGAACACACTTACCTTAAGACGTAACTCCTGCTCGAAGTCGGCCAGATTCTTGATGTTGTGGTTTTGATGACCGACGATCACGCACTTGTGACATACATGGACCTTACACTCCTCACAAAACATATATTTGTTCTCTTGTTTGTGGATGCTGCACTTCTCGGATAGATGACCAATCCTGACCTTCCCGTTGATGATATCCTGTATGGATACAATCTCGTGATCTTCAAAGACTGTAAGATGTTGATGACAATCCAGACACTTATCACAAATGTAGTTGTTGCATGTACAGCAGAATGAGACAGCATCTTGATGAAACTTGCAAGTAGTGCATTTTGGACGCACCTCAAGGACAGCGTTCATCCCTCCACACTTGACATGGTAATCGTCTACAAGTCCATTGACGCTCACATTGGTGGGAAAATCATCGACACGGTTCACAGACAACTTGGTGTTCTCCCTGCAGAGAGGACAGATCATGTGATCAAGGTCCTGGTGGGACAGGTCATAGTTCTTGAGACATTTCCGACAGAAGGTGTGTCCGCATGAAGTCAGAATGGTTGCCTCGTCAAAAAAATCAAGACATAGGGGACACGTCAGGTCGTGAGAAGAGCTCGGGGCTTCCTCTTTCTCAGTCTTTTCAGCCATGGTACAAATATCCTAAGATATAGGCTATAACCATGATAATGTGAATCCTGTTTGTCTCAAGAGCTGATTATATGAAAATGATATCAAATTGAACGTTACTATAGCCTACATTATACGGAAATATGATTTATTTCAAATAGTCATGTATGGACCTTACAACAAAGGTCTATCAAAATTTAAATATTTTTTTCTCTCATCACCATTCTGTCGAATATATATACTTTTTGTTTAGTTTTGTTCTCTTTCTCTATGTCGCTCTACCTCTCTCTCACACACACACACACACACACACTTTCTCTCTCTCTCTCTCTCTCTCTCTCACACACAAACACACGCATACACATTCGATCTCGTGCTCTCACTCTCCTTCCTCTGTCTGTCTGTATGTCTCACTCACTCTCTCGTTCTCTCTTTCTGTCTCCATTTCTTCATCTCTCTCTCTCTTCCCCTATTATTATTAAAGTCTATGAAATGTGCAATTCCCTCAAGGTATTTCTTTTTTTCACCTCAGTAACACTGAAACAAATTCAGGCAATTGTTTTCATCATCTAAAAAATATGCTGCTCATATTGTTTTAATTTGGTTACACTTGTAGTAATAACAAAGGGATGCCTTTTTTCCTTTCCTTTTTTTTTTTTTTTTTTTTTTTTTTTTTTTTTTACAGATGGCGATATCAGCGAGTACAATTTATGTGACACAAATATAATACCATGTACTTGCAAAACAAATTAGGTACATGAAATAGATGCTCCCTTTACAGCGTATACATGCTTTCTATTTCTAATTTAAAAGATGAAAATTTAGAAATTTGAGCCATGTGTTAAAGGTACTTTACAAAACTTTGTACAAAACATTATAGAGGCCAGTTTCTTAAATATCATTTCATGAGGCAACTCTCCTTTAATGCTCACAACTTTTTCAGTCTATTATAAGCAGTGTTTTACGGTGCTGTAAATCAATTTGATGATTGTTGGTTTGCCTTGTTAATATCGATGATCCAAATCGCATTTACCCAAAGAATATGCTAGTCCCTACGTCAATTATTCATAAAAACTATCTCGTTTCTCATGGAGCGTTTTACTTTTTCTCTTTAAAAAAAAGAAAAAGAAGATCTATTCCTGACTATTTCTCAATGTTCCCTTCAATTACAAAGTACCATCACGTTCGTGTGATCACCTAAACACTTTTTTAATCACGCAAACCTCAGGTGACATGTAATTGAATCACGTGATACGTAATACACTGGTTTTATTTGTTTACGTAGAGCTCACGTGACAAAAGGGTTTGATTAAGTCACGTGATACTCGATACACAAGACCATCGCTGCCCAACAAATCGAGTCATTCCTCTTCTCGTGTAATTAAGAGAAAAGGTTGTGTAGGACAGTCTGACGTTTACAACCGAAAGTGATTCCTTTTGTCGGCCCATTACTGCAAGATTTCAATGATTTTAACTTTCGAGAAATCGTAAGAGATGATAGGTTTAAACAAGTAGTGGATAAACCCACGAGGGAATGTAACATACTTGACAAGATTTACACAAATTTTTCTAAATTTTATACGAATATTTTACTGTTCCACCAATTGGCAAAAGTGACCACAACTGTATCATTAAGGTCTCCTGATAATTTTGTTAAACGGACAACTAAAAAGAAAACCAAGATTGTACGTCCATTGAAAGACAGTGGGATACGCTTGTTTGGTCAGTGGTTAACTGCTCATACATGGGAGGAAGTTTTTCAAAACTCTGATTTAACGTTAATGTGTACCAGGTTAACCGATACTCTTCAAACTCACCTTGATTTATACTTGCCTACATGTGAAATAAAATTGTGCAATACTGATAAACCATCGGTAACTCCACATTTAAAATCACTTATCCGTGATAGACAAAACGCTTTTAAGAAAGGAAATAATTATCTTTGGAAACATTTACGCAATAAAGTTGCTGAACCTATATCTGTTGCTAAAAAGAATTATTACAATTCTCGTATAAAAAGAGAAAAGTTGAATAATCCGTCTGCTTGGTACAAACATATTAAAATACTTACAAATGGTAAATGTGACCCCGTTCCAATTACTATTCCTGGTATTGAATCACAAAAACCTCATTGTTATAAAGAAGCTGCTAATGCAATTAATAATTTGTTTGTGTCTATTGCCTCTGACCTTCCTCCCTTAGATAGGAGGACTTTACCATGTTTTTTACCTTCAAAGTGCAATAGCCCAGAAATCAGTAACTGGGAAGTGTATTGTAAATTACGTAAAATACAATTGCAAAAAGCATCCGTTAGTAATGATATACCGGTAAGCATTATACGGGAATTTGCATGTGAATTGAGTGTACCATTTACGAAGATTCTAAACCAATCCTTTAGACAAGGAAAAGTTCCAACCCAATGGAAAACTGCAGAAATATGTCCGATTCCAAAATCTCAACCTCCTCATAATAATAATCTTCGCCCAATTGCATTGACTTCATATTTTTCCAAAGTAGCAGAATCCTTTATAGCAAAATGGTTATTAGAAGATATTGATAAACATATTGACACTCACCAATTTGGCAATAGACCTGGGCTGTCTACTACACATTATATTATTGGTCTTTTACATAGTCTATATAAAAATGCAGAAAACAGTAAATCTGTGTCAACTGTTATTTGTACAGATTTTAGTAAAGCTTTTGATCGCATAGATCACAATATTCTTATTATAAAAATGATTCATATGGATATAAGGCCTTGGATAATAGATTGGATTGCCAGTTTTTTAGAATTTCGTAAACAAAATACAAAATATAATGGTGTTTTATCAAATGTTGAATTCAATCATGCAGGTGTTCCCCAAGGAACACGTCTTGGGCCAATTCTCTTTTTAATTATGGTAAACGATTTATGTGAGCAACTTTCTATACCGTATTTTTAAATATGTCGACGACCTCTCGTTAGTACAATGTCGGAAATCTACAGATGTCTCACAATTACAATCAGTACTTAATTCTGTGCAATTTTGGTCTATTGTGAATAATATGTCACTAAATCCTTCAAAGTGTTTTACCCTCCAAGTTAGTTTCATGAAAAATCGACCAGACCCAGAAATTCTTTTTATTAGCAACACCGAGTTGTGTAATAGGCATAGTGCTAAGATTCTTGGAGTGATCATCCAGTCTGATCTAAAGTGGAATTTGTATATTGATGAGCTAATGAAAAGATGTAATAGAAAAATGTACATGTTGAGGAAACTCAAGAAATTTAATTTACCTTTAAATGATTTAGTATTAATCTACACAGGTTATATACGACCAGTATTAGAATATTGCGCCCCTGTGTTTCATAGTGGTCTTACATCTGAACAGAAAAACAGTCTCGAACGAATACAACGGAGGGTTTGCAAAATTATTTTAGGCTCTAATTTTATGTCATATTCACATGCATGTCAAGTATGCAATTTAAGTACACTTGAGGAAAGAAGACTAGTACTGTGTATAAAATTTGCAAAATCTTTAGCAATTCACCCAGCATGCCAGAACTGGCTACCTCCAAAAAAAGAAATTAGAATATCATTACGTCAGACTCCTACATATCATAATTTCAAATGCAAAACCAATCGCTTCAAAAACAGCCCCTTACCATATTTGATCAATCTAATTAACCATAATTAAATGCTTTTTTAACTACGTGTTAAATTTCAAACACAGTACTAGTCTTCACCTCAGTCGTCTTTAGTCTTAAAATCCAATGTATTCATTCTAAACGAGAGTATAAAACTTTCTTTTGTTATTCTTAACGTGTAATGTTATTTTGAATGTATTTTTTAACAAACTTTTTAACGTATAAATATTTAAAAATTCAACCTGTCACTTTATTATGTCAACATGTACACATGAATAATCCAGCTTCTGCTGCTTTTCATGTAAAATGACAATTATCTTGCATGTATTTTGAAATTACATAATAAACCATTATTGAATTGAATTGAATTGAATTGAAGGTCTTGAGATCTTGCTGCCATGTTTAAAGGAGGAGATTTGTAGTTCAATCCGACATAAAAAATGGATTATAAGTTTAATTTAAAGATGGTCGACCACGGGGGGGGGGGGGGGGGGCTTTTCGCATTTTATTTTGAGTGTTACTCATACTGAAGTAGCGACGATAGCTTTCCTTCTGATTCACATATTTCCCATAGATTTGTAGTGATTTCCAGTTGACGTACGGGTCAGATCTTCGCGACTTCCAATACTCACATTGCGATATTGGCGTATTTGCTCATCTACTGTAACCTTAAAATGTCCATGTTAGTTTTAAAATATTGGGACCTTATTGTAATTGGATCTATTGTTACAATGAAAGCCACTCCTCCAAAAAAAGTTAAATTCAGCCAACTGTCGGACCCCCTTGAACCATTAGGTAAGATCTAATGGGCTAATCAGGGGGAGGGGGGGGGGGGGGTGTGGAGATGGCTCATCATATATTTTTTTGAATAAAAAGCACCGAAAGTGTGAGGGCCTTTTTCTGAGAACAGCCAACTGAAAGTAAAGTAAATGAGATAAGAAGCACATTTGCTTCCCGTTTAGATAAGAAGAATATTGAAATAATTAATATTTTCTTTCTTTTCGGTCAGGAAAATTATTGGAATAATGAACAAAATATTCTATGAACAGAAGAATATTAAAGCTGTAGGGACAAAATGAGGCAATGCAGACTTCGAATCGAAGGAGAGGGATCGCATTTTTATACGTTGTCTGTTTACTGTTACGACCGTAGACTGTGATGGCGCTAGACTATAAACCTGATCGAGAATGATTGACTGACTCACATTAAAGGTAATACAAAGTTTTGGGAAATTTTGAAAATTGGGTGGAAAGTGAATCTTTACAATTTTATATAATAGGATGCCCCTGTGGATGTATTTTAAGCACTAAATCAATTAGCCCCCAAAACACTTCTGTTTTCGAGAAAAATTGAATATAAATATTTACCGGTGCTCCCGGTAAATTTTGATAAATTTCATAATGCGCCTATGGCCGTACAATGGTAGCTACGACCATAAAAATCTCAGAATATGTTGTTGTGATATGAATTTCCAAACGAGAATAGCTAATCGGTCGGTTTTAGTCGAGAAACATAGTTTCATAGCTCAATTAATATCTTGACCTTGAGAGGGAGCTATACAACATAAAGATTTTATTATTTATTATTTCATAACTTTAGACTCGATTACAACCGCGACAACGATCAATGGATATTGTAGGAACGCATATGATTCCAATATGTTCATTTGAACCAAATTCATGACCCCATTCCAAAACTTTGTAATACCTTTAATAGCCGCCTTTTTTGTTCTCAACGGTGTATTATCAAATGAATATACATGAACATGTAGATCACAGGAAAAGAGCACTTGATTTGTTTATGACTCACACTCTTGTTTTGTTGAAGTAATAAATGTCCTTGCCGATTTTTTTTCTCGTACCGCATTATCAGAGAGGGAAAACAATAATGGCATGTACACAGGAACACCCTGATTTCATTATGAACTTCGAGTTTATATTTGTATACTAATAGGTATGACACGATCGCAACTATTATCGAAAAATTGAACTCGAGGGGAATTTCATTTCCCTATTGTATGTCCTATACAAATCATATTCGGATTACGTATTATGTCATTGCCTTGTTCACGCATTGCAATAAGTGATGCGCCATAGAAATTACCTTAACGTTGATTTTTTTTTTCTTCCTCGAAATTGATTAGTTGCTATCGTGTTTTATTCAGTCTCTTGTGTTTTTACCAGAATGACCTCATCAATGATAGTAATACTGTCTCATGAGAAGAAACAAATAGTATGGACGGTATAAAACAAGATACCAACCAATGATAATCAGACAAACCATTAGCCAAAATGTATATTCAAGACGAAAATGTCAAAATGTGAACTCAATGAGTAAATGTTCAACTATAAGGTAAATGCATTTGCACTGTATTACTCAGGTTAGAATAATCTCGAGTATGATGGGTCTAACAGTAGTATTTAAATTCCCACTGCGCTTCTTATAGCTGCTTGCGCCCTCTATATAGCAAACAATGCATAATCGGTGCATGTTGGTCCCCATGATACCCCTTTCCTTATGTTAATTGAGAGCTGATTTGATGAGATAACCACCTGTCAGAGACCATGCAGGGAGTATAACCCCCCCCCCCCCCCTAGCCAAAATAGTGCAGACGAGCTTTAATATTGATATTGATGCAGCCATACACTTTTCTATCTCTAAATAATTTCGATTATATATATATCGTAAAGATTTGTTTTCTTCTTTCATTGGAAGGAATTATCACTCGACAAAGGGAATGTCCCCTTTTCACCCTAGGACCTTTTTTTTTTTTTTTTGAGAACCCCAAATGCCTGTTCATAATTCCACAAAATCTTAAGTTTGAAAAAGAAAATGGATCGAGAGAACATTGACCCACTTTCAAAATCGTTTGTTTTATATTATTGTGATAAAATACACGCAGCCAGTCAGAGATAAAGGTAGAGCGAGATATGAATACGCAAAGAAGGTTTTAGAAAGGGGAAAGGGGAGAAAAGGAAACAGCAAGAGAGAGAGAGAGAGAGAGAGGGAGAGAGAGAGAAAGAGAGAGAGAAATGGAGAATAATCGAAAAAGAACGAACCGAGTATTAATGCGGCAGTGCCGCTCCACTCTTTTTTTCTCTTTTGCAGAAACTTCTTGAAAAATCTTATATTATTTTCTGAAAAAAGCAAAGATTGCTCTTTACGTATTTTGATTAGTGCCAAATTTAGTGTGCCTATATACATTAAGCGAAAAATGCCCGACACAACCCAACTCATTTAGTAGAATGAATACTGTGTATTAAAGGGATTGGGTAACTTTGTCTCAGATTCTGAAACAAAACCCTGGATTTAGCTTATGCTGCAATGATAATGATTAACCTTTAGGTCAGTCAGGAACCCCATGACTTTTACAAGCCGATCGCCTGTCTGATTATCAAGATGAGGCACTCATTTGGAAGCGCGTTTTTTGTAGGGCTTCAATATTTATATTATATTTACTGGGCTTGAGGGGTATATCATAAATATCGACCAAGCCCGAAAGAAGCCCAGTCAATATGATTATTATTACTATGTCCCTTTTGCAGCCAACCTCAAATGCTGTAGAACTTTGCAGGAATTATGAATATGTCATGTATGTCCTATCTGTGAAATTTAAACGTTAGCAGTGTCCTCATATTCAAATTATGCAAGGAAACCCGTTTACTTGCTAGACTTCACTGTCAGACACTATTGAGTGACTGACTGCCTTTTTTCTTCTTTGGTAATAACATACATGAAAAGAGTTTTAAAGGGTACATGAGCATTTGTCTACATCAATAACCCACTTCTTGTGATGACCAAGATTAAACTGATTGAATCTTTGCGCAGCATAAAACGTATGACCATTCGGTACGATTGTCTGAAAATCAAGATTATTACTTTTGGGCTCTATAGCCCTAAAGTCGATTTGACAACTAATAGTCGTTATTTTCCCACTTGAAGACATTTTTAAGCCCCAGCTTTTTAGGGAAGTTCTAAATTAGTATTATCTTTCAAATGCAGTTGGAATTTAACTTTTTCATTTTTTTGGCCTGCAAATGGGACATAGTACCTTTGAAGCAAATTATTTATATTCAACTTTGATATCAAGCATGATTTTTTACTCCCGTCTGTTTGCCGGTCCATCTGATTTCAGGTCATTCAGGCAGCTATGTAATTGTGACGCAACAATGATTGTTACTCTGTGTAATTGTGACGTAACAATGATTGTTACCGTGCGTACACTTTAACGCCTACATAATATTGCCCTCTGATTTAGTACAGTGGTCCACGGGGGAAACCCGGTAGAGGGCAATATGGCAAATATTCACCGCTCCGGTTTCATATTCGGAGCAGCGTGCAAAATACGACTTTTTATTAAGTAGCTAAAATACCTCGTATAGGTAATAATATAGTAATAATGACTGCTTTGGTTATTTGTTGTGCTACCCCCCCCCCCCCTCCCCAAGACGATACCCCCCCCCCCCCCCTCAGTGACTACGCCCATGTTACATTACTTGCCCTGCAACATCCGAAGGTACTTGTATGGATTCTAATTACTCCTTGAGGTGTTTGCGTGTTTGCAAGGGATCAAAAGATCGAACCCTAAGATTCCCATGACAACTCAGATGAGGAGGTGAAATCCGTTTTCAGGGCATGACGATTATGAATTTAGACCTTTATCATGATTTGAAGATAACGATGAGGAAAAGCCGGATAAAGAGCAAACAGGAATTGATTACTTTGTTTGGATATTGATGAAAAATTAGGCACTGAATTTGTTATTTACTTTCCAAGGCAAAGTACAGTGAAATATTAAATACATTTACATCAATCCTATACACATATAAATGATATACTACGAATAACACATGATATGGACAAAATCGAATTTTTTAAACTCGACATGTGGGTTTGCGATTTAAATTTGCAAGAGGAGGACCTGTTCGTTGTTTGTTTCAGCGATACGAGCCTGCAATTGTAAAGGTATGCCTCTTATATCTTTACAAGAAAAGAAAATGAACTAATGAAAGTTAAAGGGGTAAAAATGTTCTCAAATTTAGATTATTATCAGCGATAATTACAGATTTGCCTACATAAATGTTGCATGTTAGTGTGACATCCTACTAGTCTAGCGTCACCCCTAGCCGCCCCTTCCCCTCGTAACGGCAGGCTGGTAAGAAATTAATACGAGTAACCCTTTATCTATTTTCCAAAACCAAATTCTTCTCCAAATCTCCCACTTACAAACAAAACGGTGTTCTAGTAGGGTATTCGCCTCGGCGCGGAGCACAAGATTACATAATGCTATAGAAAACGAAGACGAATATGTGAAAAATCATTGTCTCATTTTAAACCACAAAAATAATTGTATGTATCGGAAAGAATCGGAAAGAGACCCCCAATAAAATTGAAATATTGAAACAGGATTTAGCCCTGGAGGAATCGAATTATGTCCTCAAAACATATGATTTTGAATATTGCATAATTATGCGTATCTTAATTAAAAACTACATTTTTCTCACCGTAAAAAATTTCAATCTGCAACTAATAAATGTAATTGTAACATACATATGAACCCATTGAGGCATATTCAAACAAATTCAAACAAGAAATCGAATTTATGAACAACATTTGGGTAACCCAACGAATGCAAATTTACGTGTTAATAAAACATACCGAAACGAATTTATTAATTTTACCGTAACAAATCAATACAATTTATTCGTTTCGGTACGTTTCGATAAATAACACTTTTCAATAAATAAAAAAAGTGAAATCCAAATCGAGCGCCACATCGAAAGTTGTCAGAGAAGTCATTGTAACAAAACAAAAAACCTTTACCAAAATACAATCTTATTTTTAATTACAGTTTCTAATAACTATGCTAATTGCTTTACTTCATTTTTCACTATTATTGGTCCCCAATTTGCTTCCGAAATTGCTACTCCAAATAATGGTCATTATAAGGAATTCTTTCAGAACCAGATCAGGCATCCCTCTTTTTAAATTCCCTTACTGTAATGAAATAATTAAAATTACTGATCATTGAATACTTAAAAATCCTAAGGTCATGTTAACAATTAGTACTTGACTTGTAAAGGGAATTATTCATTACCTTGTAAAACTCATATCTAATCTGTGTTAATACAATCTATGACGACATTGCAAAAAGCAATATATCACAGGAATACTTTTAGACCTATATAAGTAAAACGTTCGGCCCGTTACTTTATTCTTGCTGTGTGTGGTGTTCAACGCTCTCGTGGTTTAAAAATTGTTTAAAGGGATAGTCCACCCCAGGATTTTTTTTAGCTGACGATATAGACCTAATAATACCATGAAGAATGATACAAGTCTCATTAAAATCCATGATCACATAACGAAGATATATCGACTTTTTTATCGAAAATCAGCCGCCCCCCAAATGCAAATGCGTTACATGGGCATGAAACGATCGCCAAAAAATAACCGATAGTATCGAAATTGTGACGTATGTTGCGAGCTGCCTTCTTATTTCGCAGACATTCACTTTCGCTCGCGGTACACTGTTATCGCACTGACACGACGAATCATGGTCTTTTGCCAAGCAATAGGTTGCTATAATGACTCCTCTAGGACAAAGGGTAAAAGTTTTTACTCAATACCGGACCCCGTGAAAGAACGGGAAAGGTGTGCAAAATGGATTGCTGCGCTGAAATCGGCGAAATTCAACTTGAACAATTACCAATATAATAGAAATCATGTCGTTTGTAGCGACCACTTTGAACCACGGTGCTTCGAGCATGATCTGAAAGCGGAGCTATATGCGGTACAAGACCTCGAAAAATCCTCAAAGATGATGCTATTCCTACCATTTTCATACATCGAGGACCGGTTAAGATGCGCACATCAAGTGAAAGAAGGATTTCTGGAAGACGTACTAAACAGGTTAGTTATATTAATTATCTTTCCGTTTTATAATTTCATTTTACCGGGCTTCAAGAATCAACCTCCCGCTGTATATTTATACTGTGCAGCACGCGCGGTTGTCGTCTGCTAGTGCTAGCTGGTACCTTCCAATACTAGCGCTATAACTAAGCTAGCTTCGCGAAGCGTTGGGATGGTACCTAGATTATTTCAAACAGCGTTTCAATTTGATTCAAAATAATACTTGTGATCGTAGATTAAATGTACCTTCATGAATTTAATAATGTGAAATTCTCAAACTCACACGTAGCTAGCTAGAGGAGTCATTATAGCAACCTATTGCTTGGCAAAAGACCATGATTCGTCGTGTCAGTGCGATAACAGTGTACCGCGAGCGAAAGTGAATGTCTGCGAAATAAGAAGGCAGCTCGCAACATACGTCACAATTTCGATACTATCGGTTATTTTTTGGCGATCGTTTCATGCCCATATAACGCATTTGCATTTGGGGGGCGGCTGATTTTCGATAAAAAAGTCGATATATCTTCGTTATGTGATCATGGATTTTAATGAGACTTGTATCATTCTTCATGGTATTATTAGGTCTATATCGTCAGCTAAAGAAAATCCTGGGGTGGACTTTCCCTTTAAGTAACTGAGAGCAATGCATTATATTCAATGTAATTGCTTCACTGAGCCTTCTTATTGGGTGTTGCGTCCCCCAGGGATCTATCCTGTGCACGCTTTTGTTTTTAGTGTATATTAATTAAATAATTCATACGTCATCATTTTTTATTTTCTATCTTATTTCCAGATGACACTGACATTTCTTATTTTCAAAAGGACAACAAATTTTAGAACATTATTTCAAAAGTTGAATTATTTTAAGTTTCGACGTTCAATAGGGTTTCTCTCAATTTTCAGAAAACGTAATTTATGCATTTAACACACATTATATATCCATGTAGCTTATAATATTCTCAATATTGAGATTAATAACGTTTATTTTATAAAAGTGTTAACATTGATTAGAATTTAACATGGTTTGATCACATTAGTCATAACAAATTTCTCGAGGTGTGGGAGTCATTCATAAGTTAAAATTTATATTGCCACGAACAACTTTAAAAAAAAAATAATACTAAATAACACATTAATACTTCTCCAAATAACATACTGCAATATTGTTTGGGCTATCTATCGTATCAACAAACTTAATTCTATGCTTTTCCTACAAAGAAAAGTGACCGCCTTTGTCAGGTCAAGTGTGACGTAGGCTAAAAGCACCTACGTTTGAATTACCATGGCGACAGAACCTGACTTCATGTATTTGTGGATTGTCATTGAATTATAGAATTCATGAAAAATAAATTAAGTAAAAGCCATTATATTGAAGTGTTTCCTAGAAA
The DNA here is from genome assembly GCA_035222895.1 of Strongylocentrotus droebachiensis. Lineage (NCBI taxonomy): Eukaryota > Metazoa > Echinodermata > Echinoidea > Camarodonta > Strongylocentrotidae > Strongylocentrotus > Strongylocentrotus droebachiensis. The sequence continues at coordinate 26,414 of JAVYIG010007374.1, forward strand.
AGTGCAGGAATCACGTTTTGAAAAGGAAAAATAAATTAACCCCAAGTATATACTTGAATTGAAATTGAAGTGAAATTGTTTATCTTCTCGTAATATCAAAGGAATCGAATACATATTTAGTGAATATTGGTCCAAATCTTGCAAAATATTCCTGAACTCGACTTAGATTGCTAATAACTTTTTAATTCGATACCATCGTTCCTCATTCTTCAGCCCAATATTAGAACATGAGGTCATAGATAATTAAAGTAACCAACTTATATTTGATAAGTGCATGATTTGACGGTATCACAAGTCATACTTTCAGAGATATGATATGAGCGATCGTATCATCTATAACACTCTTTAATCTATCAACAAAAACAGAGTGATATGTGTCATTGGTTTATAATTAATTTAGCGAGGGCGTGTAGCGATTGAGCGCAAAAATTGCCCATGTGAAATTGAAACTCGTTATATAGATTACCTTTGAATATAAAGGCAAATCACATCCTACCTATGGTGAACTTATGATTTCGCATAAAATATACTGGGCTTAATAACACAGCTCAAAGCTTTAATGGATGGAGTTTTGTTTTTGTAGTAAAGGGGTAAACATATGCCATCATCACCCATCTCCTCCCCCTCCCCCACCCCATCGATATGGAATCCTTGCGATCGACACTGTATTCATGAATTCGAGATCGGGCGTCACAACCGAGCGACAAAATGTATGTTTGGGATGCTGAAACTTTGCATTACAGTGCAAGAGAACAGTTAGGGCCTATTGGTACCGGTTTCTCAAAAATTTACTGCTTCTAGAACATGTACGTGTGAGGTTTAATCGTAGCGACCAAGTGATAAAAATAGATATTGAAGCGTTACATTTTTTTAATTTGTTTAATTTGGATTTTTCCCCCACGGGAGGGCGTTTTATTAAATAATAAAGCAGTATACATTTGTATTCATAACAACAGCTATTGAGTGATGACAACATTAACTGGATACAACATTGAATACGTAATAATAAGACATATACATTTTTTTAAGAGGTCCTAAGATTAGATACCAATAATGTGCATCACATTGCCAGCCAAGACCCACCGACCACACTCCAAACACCCAACAAACCAGAACAATAGATCCGGTCCAGATGTTCTGGCCATACTGGGGCTTTCACATATACACTCCGGGGCCCGTACGGCGAGAGAAAAAAAAAATTGGGGAATTTTCTGCCGTAAAGTTCCTACGGGCGCAAGGACAGTTTTTGAAGCATTAAAGGTAAAGACCAGTAATGGTCATGCGATTGCATTGTGAAAGAAACGTTGTGGAATCGATCAGAAAAGGTTGATCATCTAGCATCTAGCATCTGCAAGGTTCTGGAATCATCAAAATGATAAGAAATTTGGCCCATTCTTCGTAAAGTTACAAGCACTATACACAGAAAGATGTATATGGGACTACCCTATCTCTCTCACCAGACCATGAGAGAAATAAATTTACCAAATATATGAATTAGTAGGCGGTTTCCCGGCAAATATTTTATCATCATGTATTACTCAAAACATATTTTTTCACATGATTGGTAATGAGAGCTTCCATTTAATTTTTTGAAATTGGGGCGTTGCCAATACTGGTCTTTACCTTTAAGGGCGCCGTGGTGCTAAGTTGGCTGCTCCCAATTCTCCAGGCGTTTTTATCTGACTGTTAGGCCGTAGAAAGCATGTAAGGTGCCCGTACTTACGGGTCACGTGCGGGCTCCGGACGGTGCCCGGACAGGCCCCTCGTGGTCAAATCTCATGAAAAATCTTTACGGGCGCCTTGCGGGGCTCAAGGGTTCCGTACGTGTACCATACCGCTCCCTCATGGGCCCATCAAGAGCCCCGGGTGATATGCACAACAACAGGCGTCTGACGTCCGGTTGCCATTTGAAACCGACCAGGCGCCTTGAGGACCCCGGCCGGGCCGCTAATTTTTTTTTCCCAAACAGGTTTGCCAATGCTAATATTTCCGGTCATCTGATTGGCTGATAATTCCATGGGAGCCATGGGTGCACCTGCTCATCGGACGGAGCCCGTAAGCTTACCGGCCGGCACTCGACGGGCACCCTCCCGGCACCCTTACGGGCGCCTTGCACTTCACTTGACCAAATTTTACCGAGCACTTCCCGGGCGCCGCAGAATAATGTGACCACACCTGCCGTAGAAATGAAAATCGGAATGTTCCCGTACGGTCTCTAAATCCACGGCAAGCCGCCGGGTAGGGAAAATCGTACGGTGCCCGGTTTATATGTGACCTAGGCATACCTCCACTGCTCTCGCCCGCCGAGCGCAAGAGTGCAGCCAATGAATGCCGACCGCCATCGCATAACATACCATTGATTAAACATATGATGAGAATTAATCAAAAAGACCATTGAAACCTGACCAACATTTTTCAAATGAATCTTGCTTCATATTTTCACAAAAGATAATTTTTTTTCAAAACCAAAATAAATCTTTACCTCGTTTAAAACTTTTTGTGGCAAAAGGCGAATTCCAGCGAATTAGTTTCTTTGTAAATTACCCATTTAAACCAAATGATAAGTGAATTTAAAGCTTTATTAATTGTATTGGGTGTGATTCCAAAAAGAACATTTTCGACTGTTAATTTCAATATTCCCATACCTTCCTCACTATGTGACATTCAAAAAATAGGTGTTTAATGGTTTCGCCATGCAATAAACAGAATGTACTTGCGCTGCTGATTTAACCTGTATTTTACACAAATAAGAGTTTGTTGGAGTAATGCAATTAATCAAGCAATATTGGAACCATCTAAGTGTAACGTCTTGTATTGTTTGGTATGGTATAGAATTAAAACAACGCCATTTCTTTAATGAGATTTGTTGCCGAATTTTGTCTTCCCATCTTTCTTTCCGTTTTACATTAGCTGATACCCTTCCTTTTACTATTGAGACGTAAATATGTTTACATCATTTTCTTTGCTTCATCAAAATACTAAGAATATATGGTCTAAGTGGGTTGGTCAACTTCATAAACGCATTGATAGGTTGTGAAAAACTGTCCAACTTGTCATCAATCTCCTCTAATGCTTTTATAATGAATAGGTAGCAAATAAAAATATTGTAAGTTTACACAAAAATTGTCTGCTTAAAACCTAACCACCTGACCGTCATTTACAAATCTTACACCCTTCTGGTCCTATTATCTAAAATTAACAAGGTTTTTTATTTATTACAATGTCTTCATTGTGGCAAAGGAATTCAGAGCAAAACTCTTTTTTGCTAGAGCATCTATTTACTCTTCAAAAAACACACCAAGAAGAAACTACATCCTTCCAAAGAGGATTCGTTATCAAATCAATATACTTTTCTAAATAACTATAACCGTAAAGTAAAAAAATTACAATCTGAGAATAGAACAGAGCTCAGAAAAGAGTTAAAACACATACCGTCAATAAATCCGTTATACATTCTTCGTATCCAAGTTATTTTTAGCGAAGTAAAGAAACATTCCGTATTGCTCATCTTCACACCTCCATCCATATATGAGTTACACATCTGATTTGTTTGATACGATCATTTGATAACGTTTTCAAGCTTATCGTTTTTCTGATAGGAGATGCAAATATATTTTGCCGTTGATTATGGTACGTTATTGTCATTATTGCAAAGGTGAAATTTTGATTGGATAATTTTATCAAAATTCAATGCTTGGAAACATTCGAAGTAATGGATATTATCAATATACGTTTAAATACAACCCGGGCATAGAACCTGAAGAGCTCTCCGAACACTGCTGAGATGTGTGACATCACAAGTTGGGCATGATTTGCACAAGCAGATGGTGTACCATGACATTTTTAGTGCCTGTTTTGTCATCTTCTCTTCAGTCAATTCTCTTACTTCACTACCGTCAGGATAAATGTTTAATCTATAGCCTCACTCTAAATCCCTCGGATGGTATTATTTTGATGAAAAATGCAGCGATGAAAAAATAAAGGAATCCGTCGCTTGTAAACAAAATGAGACGCCATTTTCAGCTGCATACACCGCGGTATGTTCGGCGTTTCAAGAGGGAACATATGTCGTCCATGCTATCATTCCGGGATTTTTTCAATATGAAAGTGTGGTTTCTTTGAATTTTCATTAACACCTATCCTGTGTACTTAAAAACAAAATATTTTAGTGAAATCAGAATCGGTTTCATATCCCTTTTTGAATGGTTTGAAATGTCATTACATTTATATACACTATAAAGCTCATTATAATTTGAGAAATTATAGCATTGCATTTATGTGAATTCTTTTGGGATGGCGTCTGCTTGTGCAAACCATGCCCAACCTGTGATGTCAAACACCTCAGCAGCGTTCGGAGAGCTCTTCAGGTGCTATGCCGGGGCTATATTTTAGCGTTTTGTAATTGATAATAATCATTACTTGGAATGTTTCCAAACATTAAATTTGGATAAATTTGTCTTATCAAAGTTTCACCTTTGCAATAATGAAAATAAAGTTAGTTTTGTTAAATCTTCGCACAGCTACCTTTAAGGACCATTGCGTCTAGTGGTATGCGAATGAACGTAGCAACCAAGCGAGGAATTCTTTTTTTGATTAGGAAAGTTTGCATGTTAGTGCTTTAGAAAGCTTATCATACAACGTTGTAGTGCAAGGTAATTACATGCAATTTTCTTCCTTCCCCTGCTTCTTGCAAAGAGGCCCTGAAACAGGGAGGGGGTATGTATTACACACGCCACCCCCCATCAAACAATTCTGGGGGATGCATACCGAATCCCCCTTCCCGCTGTCTACGCCCCTGAACATAACGACATCGATTTATACTACAACTATTACAACTGCAACTCTCGTGCAACTCTCCCACAACTCATAATGGTTACATGATAACAATTCAGGAGGATTAAAAAAAAACGTCTTCTCGAAATGACGATTCACTGAGAGTAGAACCTCCTCAAAGTTGGTTTTAAATGATGATCAGGAATTTGCATGGCGCCATAAATCTGTTTAAAGGCATTCAAATACGCAGGCTCCTGGAATAAAGTCGATATGTTCACACTTGATGATATAGCTAAATGTTGAATTAATGATTTGAAGTGTTATTTCTAGACTGTCGATTCCACAAAGGAAAGACAAACTTTCACAAACGAGAAGCCATGGATGAGAATGCACGGTCTCCATATCCTTTGATATGCGTTATGGATAAATGGAAAGTGAGACTTGTTCACTTAAGTTCAATAAATACATCTCCTGACCCATCTCGTTGGTTGATCGATTTCCTCCAACCTCCATCTTAAAAGATGACGGAAGGTTCTTTTCAAAAGTGGATGCCTCCAGCCATATATGATAGGGTTAATACTGCTGTTTGCACTAAGCACAACGTATGTACAGAGATCATAGATGTACGGCAAATCAGGAATGAGGACACACAGTAAGGTGAATACTATTGCGATTAAGAAAGCCAAGACGATCAGGACCATGTTCTTCGCGACCTCGGTCTCAAGTTTGAACAATGGTACAGGTGCTACGTACGGTTTTGGGCGTGGCGCAAGACGCCCTTGGTTGGGCCTCCTTGTGGTTCCCTCCTGATCCTGTACGATTGTGCTTATAGCTTGGATACTCGAAACACTGACAGGTTCAGGGATGCAACTGATTGGTTCTCTCATTGTTATGCTACGATTTGGCATTCGTGTTGTCGCAGGAACGAACATCTTATTTGGATTGGAGGTGCCAGGCTCTTGAATGCGCAACGCCATCCGGATCCCCGTGGTGGACGAAAGCCTTGATGATTGGTCGCTTGAGCCTGCTTTGCTGGAGTCATAATCTCTACGACTACATCTGTCTTGTTGACCGAGAATGCAGGCCTCGTTTGAACTCGTCCCCGTCCGGATACCTGACCGTGTACTGCTTTCTTGAAATGCCTGATTAGGTGGCAGTACCCTCCTGGAGTGCGATCGAACCACTTTTGCAATAAGAAGATAAAAGATAATTGTCGCCACTACACACATGAGTAGGAATGAGCCAGCCATAATATCCAGTAAGGGCCCATACACGATAGTGCAAAAAAGACCGCTGAGAAGACCCGTTCTTGCATTTCCGGTAGCAACGAATGCCGAAGTGGTTATGAGAGGAAAGAGGACTCCAAATGAAACCATCACCGTGGACTTGCAACGCGAGAACATCCTCTTTTTGACGGTCAGGGGCTGGGTGAGGCAGATGTAGCGGTTAAAAGCAATGAGGACCAACGTGAAGGCACTTGATCCTAGCGTAACGTATACCATCACTCCTGCAACGCCGCATGCCAGGTGGAAGAACTCCGACTTAGCATCTAAAAGAGCGGCAATCTGTATCGGCAGGAGGAGGCAAGTTAGGAGATCCGTTATGGCTAGAAAGCCCAAGAATCGGTTGCTGTGGGATTGTAGCCTCCGTGAGGCCGAGATGGCGAGGAGGACCAAGGTATTACCGCCCACACCCACACAAAAGATGAGGCCACAAAGGACAACCCCTACCAGTTTATACGTAACATCTGTGCTGAGATTGGGAGGGAGTTCAGTTGTCATCTCAAAATCGGTCGACATACTGCAACGGGCACGGGACACACGTATCTGCAGTGGAACATGATTGAAATTGATAAGATCATAGTCAGAATAATTATACAGGAACGTAAACTCAGATAATTTTTCTTTTCGGCAACGAAAGCTAGCCCCCGTTAAACATTAGAGATTATTAAACTTACCTTTCCTCCATATGGGTATTATGAATCACTTGTTCGAGTAATACGGATAATGAACAAAACACACAATATTTATGTGTTTATTTTATTTTTATTTTATTTTTTATTTTGTATGTATATATATATACATATAATATTATACATATATATACATATATATATATATATCTTTGTAAGCATTTATAGATGTCAATTTTGTGGGAAGAATTATATATTTCTTACGGATATAATGAAAAAAAGGTGAAGAAGCTTTACTTACTATTTTAGGTGCAGCATGTGATTCTGACTCACTATCATGCATGACCCACTGCCGGGAAAGCGAGGTGGTTTCGGCTATCAGGTGGCGGGTCGCCCCAACTATACACGACAAAGTTGCCAAGTAATGTTCCTCTATTTTAAACCTTCAAAAAGGCATTATAATGAAGTCGATCGTTCAATGGGAGCTGCGTTTAGAATGACCAATGACAGCTACGCTTGAAGTGTAGACGATTTTGTTTTGGTATTCGGAGCATATTTAGGTGGGGGTTATTACAAAGGTAGAATTGAAAGCTGTGCAGACGCAAGACAAACACCTTTCGTCTTACAGTGCGATTCGTACAACGTAGAGACGAGCTTTTTTTCACGCCTGTTTTTATTTGTCGGATAGAGTACTAATCAACTACAATGGCCATTGGCGGTTCTAGTGGAAGACCTGAGGGCTAAATACCCCTTGTAGGGATTGTGCAATCAAGCTTTAAAAGAGTGCTTTGTTTCAAACCCATTTCCAGTAATTTCCGGTAAGCTTTATTTCATTCTTTGACAGTTATCGCTCGTGAATATCGAGTAGGATTAATTTATGCCTCTCCTTTTTAGTAAAATTGAGAATATTTGTTAAAGCCCCACTGTACTACTTGTAGCTACTTGCTCCCTCTATATAGAAAACAATGCCTAAGCGGTGCGTGTTGGTGCCCCATGATCCTCTTTTTCTTATGTTAATTGAAAGCTGAGTTGATAAGATAGCCACCTGTCAGTGACCACGCTGGGCGGTCTAATCCCTTCTGACCAAACTAGTACAGACGGGCTTTAAAGGTACTATTGCGACATTGACCCTTTTCTTCGGAGTATGTGTACTTGATTTGATTTTATTTTATTTTATTGTCTTCTGCATTTATGAAAGCAAACAGCTTTTCGATAACAATAATAATATAAGTACAAGAAGTATTTTTTCTGACAATGAATCATAAATAAGCAAATAGATATATATATAAATTGTTATTTTCAAAAACGAAATGATAAACTGTCATAAATACTAAATTTCCTCAAACATTATAAAACATTATACAATTATTTGCGGAAGAAGGACTGTCATTGTAAGCAGATTGCTTGGTTTGCATGTGAAAAAAAACATTCTGGGTAGTATATCAGCATGAAATAAGCGCCTTATGCAACAACAGATGACTTTTGTGTATCATTATAATATCCCATCTAGTGAAAGGACTGAATTATTATAATTATGCCTTATATCCAAATTTGCGAAAATTTATCTCTGTCCGTCGTCAGCGGAAATATGGAACAAAAATATTTACTTCTAGACTTTAATACAGAGTTAATAACACCTTTCTAGCAATGGACAGACATTTATTATGAGTCTTTGACCAAAAAGAAGAGGGATGATACCTTAATGACTTATGGTTTCATTGTACTTTATACAAGAGCTCGAAGCACCCAATCACACTTATGGTGGACCTAAGTTTAAAGATAAACGTTCAGTTAATGAGTTTTGAGAGGTCGTGCTCATTGAAATCAGACATCTTAATATGGTGGATATTCAGTAAGCATGGCTTGGGGCTAGTTAGGCACTTTTTTCTGCTTTAGAGTACCAACTTTTTCTTGAAGTGTTCGCGAGCTTCCAGATGATTCCAACCCTTCCGCAAAACTCATTTAAAAATGCCTGACTTTTCTGTAGTTGTAAAGCAGGGCTCCCACTTAGCCGAGTCGGAACCTCGAGTTGTGGCGAGCTGGCGCGATTTTATGGCAAGCCGTTTTATTATTAATTGATATCAATAAATCAATTCTTGATATCAAGAAATAATTTTACGTTGTAAAGCAATGGTAATTCTTGATATCAAGAATTCGATTTCGTGATATCATGAATTCGATTTCGTGATATCAGGAATTCGATTTCGTGATATCAAGAATTGAATTCTTGACATCAAGAAATATTTTGTAATGATAAAACTGCTTGCCAATAAGATCGCGCCAGCTCGCCACAACTCGAGGCTCCAACTCGGCTAAGTGGGAGCCCTGCTTATACCGTGTGTCTCAAAAAAAACGTAACACTTTTGAAATGGTTGCCAAATTGAGCATATATAATTTTATGAAAAAATGTCTATATGTATGGAAAGCTAAAGGACCAACCTTTCATATGATATGAAAAAATTAAAAAAAAAATCATGCTTCGATGGACAGTGTTCACTTAAGTTAGAGGTATGAAAATGGGCCTGCGCAGGATTTTTCCTTCCAATTTTGGACAGGTAAATTACTTGTAACTTACAAAATAAGGTCGATATGAGATATTCATGATCGATGGATCAAAAGGATATTTTGAATCAAAAGGATATTTTGAATACCTCGAATACCATTCCTTTTTCAGTGTTATTTATCAATCCCGAAACACCACCGCCCACCCCCCCCCCCCACACACACACACACACACATACACACACGTGCACACACACACACACACACATTAGGGCAGACATGACAAAAAACAAGTTAAATCTTTTTTTAAAAGATTTTCATGTTTCTTTTATTTCTTTCTTATTTAAAACTGCTTTGTTCATCTTAAAATGAAAGATCTGACAAAAGTAATCAGTTCAGTAGTCCACATGGCTATCTTTTCTTCTTGATTGAATATCAAGGCTTTCAAAGTACCGACTGAGTAAGGGTACCGGTAAAGATAAAAGTCTTTCACATTAATGATTCAAAATATCCTTTTGATCCATCGATCATGAATATCTCATATCGACCTTATTTTGTAAGTTACAAGTAATTTACCTGTCCAAAATTGGAAGGAAAAATCCTGCGCAGGCCCATTTTCATACCTCTAACTTAAGTGAACACTGTCCATCGAAGCATGATTTTTTTTAATTTTTTCATATCATATGAAAGGTTGGTCCTTTAGCTTTCCATACATATAGACATTTTTTCATAAAATTATATATGCTCAATTTGGCAACCATTTCAAAAGTGTTACGTTTTTTTTGAGACACACGGTATATTGAGATACGGTGAAAATGCGGAGAGTGCCAGTACATTGAAAAGGCACAATTGTATAGGCATTGAGTTGTTGTTGTTGTTTGCTGCTGCTGCAGGTAAACGGTCTAAAAAGACAAGACAAGATTATTGCCGTACGGCCTTTGAAGTGGGCAGGTGACGCACAGTCGCCGTAGGGCGTCCCTGCGGCGGTAGTAGCTTTTTGACAAATACTTAGCAGACGCAAGGTAACCGCAAGGTGCCCGCAAGGCGACCGAAGGGGGACCGAACGGCACAAGGGCTACGATGTTTGTGTTTACAATATCTACGAGCATCGTTCCATTTCTTGTATTAGCCCTCGGGTCAGGCCGGGGCGCGTAATTTTTTTTCCACTTGAGCTCGGGACCCCCAGTATGAACTCATTTGCATACAGCCAATCAGAGCTCATCTTGTCAATAACAAGCTTTACGCGTGCTATAGATGCGAAATTCAAAACTGTGCGAAGCTCTGGGGTGGTATTCTGAACATTGTTGTAAGTTTTGTGTTATCTTTTGTTGAATCTTCCAGAGATAACACAGCGCTAATATTGTTGTAAGTTGGTATTCTGAACATCATTTTGTCCCTGTGTTATCTCTGGAAGGACGCCTCTACCTTATCTTTGACCACTGTTGACACGCCCATTTGTATGGACCCTACCAATCAAAATCTGTTTTATATAAGCATGATAAGTAGGTCAACCAATAGGAATACTTTATGCCATATCTGAAGATGCGCCTAGCGCATACTTATCTTGGGCGTAATTAGTTATTTGAGCGCTTATTACGCGCGTCATTATTATGCGCTGTTGAATGTGCATCATGAAGACAAACCACGCTTTCACTATTATTGGTTAAAATGAGAGCATTAAAATCGTCATATCCTAGCATGTAATTTCTTAGAAAGTTCTCATCTGTGATGTTTCCGGTCAACACACAATCTTCTTCTAACTCGTCTATTGGCACGAAGTTGGTTCTGGGCAAGATATATTGCCGCCATTATATCACCACGAAAGATACAATACCCCTCTACCTGTTGTAAATATTGTTGTAAATACCATGCAAGATAAGATAAGATAAAAGATACAACAATTTCAGAATAGCAATTATCTTGTCATATTATCTCTCGTGTGCATATGCAAATGAGGTTTAAGCGCCATTTTATTACTAATATGCACAATTACAAGCGCACAAAAGTTTGAACGCAGGCGCGACCAAACAGATGAGAGAAAAGATACAACAAAAGATAAAACAAAAGTTACAAAAATGTTCAGAATACCAACTTTATCTTATCTCCAAAGATACAACAATATTAGAGATAACACAGGGTTCAGAATACGGCCCCAGAGCTTCGCACAGTTTTGAATTTCGCATCTTTAGCACGCGTAAAGCTTGTTATTGACAAGATGAGCTCTGATTGGCTGTATGCAAATGAGTTCATACTGGGGGTCCCGAGCTCAAGTGGGAAAAAAATTACGCCACCGGGAGCCATGAGGTGCCCCTGTTCATCGGACGGAGCCCGTAAGCTTACTGGTCGGCACTCGGTGTTTATAATGGTCCTCGGCTGAATCATGAAGGATTCGCGGTCATAGAAGATGGCAGCCAAATCTGGTATCAACTTAAAGCTTAGACATCAGGACAAAAATGGTGGTAATAAAATTAAAGTGGAAATCCCTGGAAATTTAAACATTTCCACTGGATTTATAAAAAACATGGATAATTTGTCAGTGAATTACCCTATGATATATTATGAAGACCCATTTTAGCTCATTCATGCAGTGAAATGAGCTATCAGAAATATGTGGGAGCAATTTCTTATCAATAGCTTAAAAACTCCATGTTAAATTGAAAGATTTATAAAATAAGTCACTTTTACATTAAAACTGTGAATATTTAAGACTGTGCTGGAGAGATCAATTTATACCCTTATTGTGCATACCGGAATTAAATATTTTACTGAGGTATTCTTTAATGTATTATCTTTCAACTGGGAAAGAAGAAGACAAATCACAAAAATGACTTTTGGAGCACTTTGGTTCCACTCTGGCCCACTGTGCGCCGCCGGGTAGGTAGCATCGTACGGCCCGGTGTATATCATGTGACCTAGGCATTACGAGACGATTGCTCTACCACTGAGCCATTGCGCCTCCTCTATTATTATAAGAAGAAGACAAGTTTTCTTAATCAGTTTGTCAGAAAGATAAATTTACGCCTTCTCTTAAATTTCAAAGGCAACGCCAGTAACTTACGCAGTGCTGAGTCAGCATGTGACACATCGTATGCAACGCACATAAGTGAGGGCAGCATAAACAGTGCAAGCATTGCTTTGAATTCCTAGAGCTTTCGCAAATTGCCATATTAAGAGGTTTGATTGACCATCTTAACGTACGTTGACGCAATCGATGTGACCCCTAACAAATTGTGTAAACATGTAGAGAAATGGTTCACAACGGTGAACCATTTCACTTCGCAGATATATAAATATCAAATAAGCGTTCTTCATTACAAAGATAATGATCGGTGAAAGCTCCAAACTTTTGCAGTCACAAGAAACTTCAAAATATCAACTCAAAGGCATTTTCAGTATCCTTCAGTGCAGTGTAACCCATACATATCGACCCGAATTCACAAAGAAGGTTTGACGACAAACCTCCTTTGTGAATTCGGGCCTTTATGTTTGAATGACGTAATGAATCAGTCGAGCGCTTTCGCAAAGACGACGGGTGAATTGACTCAACCGACATCGTCCTGTACTATGCTCCCGTCTTCATTTGTAACCTGTACTAAAGAGCGCTTTCGCAAACACGACGGAAGGCAAAGACGAGGGTAACCGAGCGAAACAATCAATCTGCGCATGCGCAAACCAGAATTTGCTCCGTCTTGTTTATTTTCACGACCGTTCTAGTCCATAATAGAGTTCGTTCCCTAAACACGCAGAGCTGTATCGCCGTGCAATAGGCCCATTTAATGCACAAGTCTATGTGAAGTGTCTCAATACAAATTATTTCATTCACCTGATAAGAATAATAGTAGGCCTATTTCAATAGACAGAATTCGAACTGCATACTTTAATTGATCTCGGTTGAGTGAACTCTCCCGTCATCTTTGCTTCCGTCGTATTTGCGAAAGCGTCCTTCTGTCACGCTCGCAGACTTCATAAATGGCTGAACAAGCCCATTGGAATTGTTTTTGGTTGATTTCTCGCAGGACCTTGCAATTGTGATTGACTGCTCGAAGAAATCAGAAAAGCAATGCTGGTACTAAGAGCAATACACTTTGCAGCTTTCACTTCGCCCCACGTCTGCCCCAAAATTTAGCTGTAAATTTAACCTTCAAATTGCCAGAAATTGGTTTATCATTGCAAAGGGAAGCAAACAAACTTTGGAGTGGTGGCAAATCATTGATAATTAAATACTCATTCCATACGAAGCTCAGAATTCAAAAGTAGTGTTGTCTTGTCACGGTGTAGAAATGGGCACTGCGCATGCGTTGAACGTGGTCATAACGAGTTTCGATAAAGAAACCTCACAATCACCCTAAATAGATTTTCGAAATGTGCAACATTACAATGACGTATTACACGAACATGAACATATAAACATGAGCTTTGAATTATCTAGTAAACATGAACAGGCTATTGAAATTGGTCTAGAGTTGTTGGTATTTTGAGAAAGTGTACAAATGGGTTAAAGCTTGATTGCGTCCCGGCTATGGCATTTGGTCATGGAAGTCTAAACGGACTGATGAATCATTCTAATATAAAGCAATTTCAAGAGAACCCTGATTTTGTCATTTTAAGTCATCGTGTAGAGTGTAACTTAACATTAATTATGCAATTAATGCTCCTCCTCGTTTTTGTCTTTATTTCTTTCTAAAATACCACCTCTCTCTATCTATCTTTCTCTCTCCATGATCTCTCCTCCTCTCTGTTTCTCTGTGTACATCATCTAATCCACCCCCCCCCCCGCAAAAATGGGCCCACACACTCTGTAGGGGTGACCCCAAGGACTACGCCTTTGGCAACTCGAGCTCAGCCAACATCATCATAAACCACAAGGGTCTCATCCGCCTGATGTCCAAGCCATTCCTCCAGAGCAGCACCTGCAAGATTCGAATCCGGTACTTTCCCTTTGACCACCAGATCTGCCATCTCAAGTACGGATCCTGGACGTACACCCAGCAGTACGTCGACCTGCACAACTCGACCCAATCTCCGGACTTCTCGGATTACCTGGAGAATGGGCAATGGGATGTCTTGTAGGTACCATTTTCAATGATTTGCTTGAAAGTTTTTTTTTATATCAGAACATGATACTTCAATACTTTTGATAATAACAATATTGCTGTTAAACGTACCTCAAAAAAATATTCATATAAAGTAGTTTGCCCCGTCGATATGAGGAACCGGCGGGGGGGGGGGGAACCCACCTGAATATTACAAAAATGTATACTATTCAGATGTATCCTACAGAGAGAAAACTTTCGATTAAAGGTACTTTGTACCATTTGCTGGCCAAACAAATGAAAAGGTTGTATTCCATTGGCATTTGAAAGATAATACCAATTTAAAACTATTATTTATTCAATACAAGTAAATTCTTAAACATAGATGACGGCTATTTAAGTTAATAATTATTCATCATTTAGTTTATCACTTCTCTCTCTCTCTCTCTCTCTCTCTGACCCCCCTCCCCCTCCTCCTTCTCATCTGTTTTTTTGTTGTAATCCCTCATCTCCTCAAAATACCTCTCTCTATTATCTCTCATTATGTTACTCCGTTTGTCATATTTCCTACATCTCCTCCTCTCTTCATCTCCTCCAAACACAATCAATCACTGCATGGCCCCCTCTATTTTGATTTAATTATTGCGCAGCTCGAGAGTCCTCTATTGCTGTAATTGTAGTGATGTATACGTATTGCTGTAATTGTAGTGATGTATACGTATTGTTGTTATTGTTTATATTTCTTTTTTTGTAATATTCAGTGATGATAGTTATTCGATATCTTAACTTTATATGTAACATATTTATGAATTCGTTACTGCTATTTTATTATGTATACTTGATTTAAATTCTATATTGTACCCAAGACAGGTGTCAGTCGGCGAACTGTTTGTTCTTTGATTTTGATGTGATTTTATTTCAATAAATTCTCTCTCTCTATACATATACATCTTTCTTTTTCTCTACCCTTCTCCAGAGATGCCTATTTCAAGCGTAACGTTGAGTGGTATGAGTGCTGTCCCGACCGCTACGTCGACATAACCATGTACCTCAAACTGAAACGGAAACCCCTGTACTACCTATACAAGCTCGTCATGCCCATCGTCCTCCTCTCCGCACTCTCCATGGTCGGCTTCCTCATGCCCTACAACGTTGGCGTCATCAAGGCCAGTCTCAGCGTCACGTTGACGCTCTCGATGACGGTGTTTCTGCTCCTCGTCGCCGAAACGATACCGCGGACTTCAGACAGCATGCCACTAATCAGTGAGTAATCATGATACCCCGGTCACACCAAAGGGATCAACACCAGGACCCCGTCTTATAAAGAGTTGATTTCAATCGCAACTATGTCTACATAGATAGAATGGAGAGTGCAAAAATGCGATTGGTTGGAGCCGGGACTTGCCATTATTTATCTGTTGTCAAAATGTAATCAATCAAACAGAAATTGTTATGCCCCGAATGGGGTTCTAGGACAACTACCCCCTAGGGAAACCACCCTCTAGGACGACTACCCCCTGAGACAATGCCCCCCCCCACAACTACCCTCAGAAAACTACCCCCAGACAACTACCCCTTACGACAACCATCCTCTAGGATAACTACCCCCGGACAACTATCCTAAGGGGTAGTTGTCCTGTGGTAGTTATCCAGGAGTAGTTGTCAGGGGGCCAGTTGTCCTAGAGGGTAGTTGTCCGGGGGTAGTTGTCCTAGGGGTATTTGTCCTAGGGGGTAGATGTCTGGGGTTAGTTGTCCAGGGATAGTTGTCCCGGGGGGTAGTCGCCCTAGAAGACGGTTGCCCTAGGGTGTTGTTGTCCTAGGGGGTAGTTGACTGGGGGTGCTTATCCGTAGATAAGCTTATCCGGGGATGGATGTCCAGGAGGTAGGTGTCCGGAAACGCCCGAATGGCAATGAATCGGTCGGGTTGGTATATGGATGGGGTCGGTTGGACGGTTTAATTGAGACAACTATCCTAAGGGGTAGTTGTCCGGGGGAAGTTATCCGGGAGTAGTTGTCAGGGGGCCAGTTGTCCTAGAGGGTAGTTGTCCGGGGGTAGTTGTCCTAGGGGTATTTGTCCTAGGGGTAGATGTCTGGGGGTAGTTGTCCGGGGATAGTTGTCCCGGGGGGTAGTCGTCCTAGAAGACGGTTGCCCTAAGGTGTTGTTGTCCTAGGGGGTAGTTGACTGGGGGTGCTTATCCGTAGATAAGCGTATCCGGGGTTGGATGTCCAGGAGGTAGGTGTCCGGATACGCCCGAATGGCAATTAATTGGTCGGGTTGGTATAGGTATGGGGTCGGTTGGACGGTTTAATTGAGATATATTATGGAAACATCCGTATAGACCTAGATCCCACGAGATCGACAATGTTTGCCTCAACGGCAATACCGTATTTGTTTTTGTATGATGATGTATAAAGTGTAATACGCCTTGAATTTCTGTATCTCACAACATAGAACTCACTAAAGTATTACGCGCAGTTGCCATTCATAGCCTTATTGAACACTCAGAAAAGTTCTTTAAAAAACATGAGTCCAAGAAATTGTGCCATTTTGAGTTGTTTTATGACAAGTAATAGCCTTTTTTTTATTTTGTTTTATTTAATGGAAGTCAGATAGTACACACCACAAACAATTGACCAATAAAGTATTGCTAGACAAAATAATGAAATCGCGCTATAAATCAATATTAGGATATAACGAAAACAGATAGCATGTGCCATACAAAGGATAGAATAATAGAAAAGGCAGGAGTGAAATGGAGTAGGTAAGAGAAATAGAAAGAGGGAAAGAAAGAGAGAGAAAGAGAGAAAGAGAAAGAGAGGGAAGGGGGAGAACAGAATGTAACCACTACTACCTCATTTTAAGTTCTCAAATTTTTCAAAGCTTTGAAGCTTTTACGTCATGTGGTACATAATTCCATCGCTTCGCTCCTCTGTACCGAAAACTTGTAGATTTTTGTGTGCATCACTTATTGAAATGTGCGAATATGGCAATGACGTATTGTTGTAAATTAAATCCAAACATGATTTCCTGTGATGTACTAGAGGATATTGAAATTGCCCTTTTGGGTTAGTTTTCGAAATAAATGCGACCGTGTTATATTTAGTGATTTATGAAACGTGTAGACAGGAATTGTTATGATTTAGGGGGGGGGGTGTTGCTTTTTTGTTGTTAATTGGTTTTCAATTGTAGAATTAAATTGCCACTTACACGATAATATGGAAAGATCTCATAAAAGCCCATCGGCGACAACACAAAGTCCATTATGTAACAGCTTTCATAAGGGGAATAGTTAGTAGGACACTTAACAATAGAATGTCAGAAACGACTTCGAAACGGTAATTACGCTCTCAAGATTCTGAATCAATGGAACATATTCATAAAACTAGCAAATAACTAGAAATTGCAGACAATCAAAAGCAAGGCCATTTTTCTTAAAAGCTATTTTTCCCTGACGAGCAATTACTTTCTTGAATAGAAGGATTTGTTTTCGTGAGTAATTATTTGCCTGATTTATTTTCCTTCAAATTCCTCTCACGGTATAGCTCGATTTTTACTTGACTTTATATTTGTGTGTGCAAGTTCTTATTATATTGCTGTTGTTATTAGTATTAAGATTATTATTATTAGGCCTAGTATTATTGCTGTAACTATTATCATTATCATTATCAATATTAACATTATTGTCATTATTATTATTATAATCATATTATTGTTAGTAATGACGTTATTATCTATGTTATTGTTGATATTATTATTATAATTATTATCATTATCATCATCAATATTAACCTAAGATATATTCCCGACTATAACTCTCCCTATGCCGTCTTCTAGCCGAATATTACATAATCATCATGGTTCTGATTGCCGTGTCGACCGCCATGAACATCGCGGTGCTCAACATCTTCCACCGGGGCGAGAGCGGGAAGCGGGAGGTGCCCGAATGGCTCAGGAAGCTCGTGCTCTTCTACGCAGCCCGCATCATGTGCATGGGCTTTGTGGTGAATTATTGGAAGGAGATGATGTCACAAAGGAAGCAACACGACATGGACCCCGATCGGCTGGCCATGCTGAAAAAACAGCGATTCTTTGCTGCAAGGTAAGTATAAGTATGGATGGTTCGTGGGCGGGTTCGGGGTTTGTATAGGCAGAAGGGGGGACGATGCCGGAAAACAAATGTGACAAGCAAAAACAAATAGAGAGAACAAAATAATCTTTAATTTTTGCTCTACAAACATTATTTGAAATTCGCATGCATACGTTGTTTTATGTTGGGATATCATTTAGGCAATTGTTAGGGCTGTGGCTATTAGAGGCATGGATGAAATTTGATTGAATGGTTATTCAAAAGAGCAATCTAGGGGTCTATGTCGATTCCGTTTCGAAGGCTAGGAGAGGTTAATTATTATCCCCCCGCCCCGAAAAAAACTGAAGAAGAAGAAGAAGAAGGAGAAGAAGAAGAAGCAGAAGAAGAAGAAGAAGAGGTAGAAGAAGAAGAAGAAGAAGAAGAAGAAGGAAAAGGAGAAGAAGAAGAAGGAGAAGAAGAAGAAGAAGAAGAAGAAGAAGAAAGAAGAAGAAGGAGTAGGAGTAATAATAGAAGTAGTAGCAATAGTAGTAGTAGAAGAAGGAAAATAAAAAGATGAAGGGAAATTGGCAGATTTTTCTTTTATGTATTTGTGCCCTTCCCCACCTAAATCCGCCATTGTCTTTTCTCTTGATCAACAACATGATTGATATTTTAGTATCGTTCAATATTTTCTACCATTTAATTCTTTCTTTTTTATCTACAGATATGGTGTTTCGTACACACCTCTGGTCGCCAGTGACGGCACTGGCGGTAGCGGGCAGTCTAACAAGCAAGCCAAGAGTAGCTTCACCGGTGTCCACGAGGATGACGACAATGACGATTGGGCCAAGTTCGAGGAAAACCTCTCCGAAACCGGCGCCCACCGACTCTCGCAGCTCGAGGTCGGTGTGGACAACATCCTGAAGAACATGCGGATGATGAAGCGGAGGACCGACCGTCAGCACAGGATCCGGCGAGAGTGGGCTCTCTTCGCCACCGTCATCGACCGCCTCCTCTTCTGCATCTATGCTTGCTTCACCATCTCCATGTCTGTCGTCGTGCTACGAATCACACCCGCACAGCAGGAGGGCGGGCTATAGCAGTGATTATACGACTAGAGGCGAAGAATGAACATCGCTAGTCCCCCTTCCATAAAATCCCTTTGTATCCGACACTCAGATTTTGTTGTGCCTCTGTAGTTGTTCAAAGCGGCGCACCGACAGACCTTATTCTGGAAGCAATCGCTCTGGCCCTTACATCTAAAAGATAGGGTTAGGTTAGGGAGGCATTTGGGTTCTAGGCTAAGACCCTGAATTCGGTATAAGTATAGCATTTGCTCTAACATGTCCAAAATTGATGTGTTAGGGTTCAATTTGTGTAGGATATTGACCGCTGAGCAATGTCACCGGAGCATACTTGTTACAACATAAAGACTGGCTACCACGCAGATTCGAAAATAATCCTACCCAAATCATAAACAAAGGACACAACCATAATATAAATGCGCGCATCAGTTTGCACAGACAAACATTGGGCAGGAGTTCTTAGATATTGCAGAGAGGGTTTTAGCCATCTTTAAATTGTGTTGTCAGTGGTCGGCGGTTGATCTCCGTAGCATTTTGGTAGGCTGGAGCTTTTCGTTACTGCATCTAAAACCTTTTCCCGACCACACAGGTTGTGGAAAGACTTTTTCTTGGTCTTCCAAGGGTAGGCAACAGTTATATATAGCTTCTATTGAAAATAAATGAAATCACACTACATTTACATATTTGGTATAATAATGAGTAAGAAATGTTATTTCCTTATGCATGTTTGCACAAGTCATTATTATATATACCCCTCCCCCATTATAAAGTTTGCAAATCGGCCATTATTCTCCTACCAGTTGCCTGTTAACTGCCAACCATTCGCCAGCATTTCCACGAGCAGTCGCAAATGAAATTACGAAATATCTGATGATCGGACCATTTTCGTACAACATTCGGCAACCGAATGTTTGGTAGTCAGAAGTCGGCAATCGGTCTTGCCCCTAGTGTGACATAGGCTTGGTCAGTGTAGGAAAGTGATCGCGGAACAATTATCAGAGGAGTATGTGTGGTAAACCTTGCGTCCTAATTTTCTATTGAACAATGTGTCAATTATTTGAAAAGGTTTTTCGGGTTTCTAATGTTTAGGAAATACCATTAAGCTGCATGCCCAGAAGTTGATCAACAAAGAATTACAATGTACGTGAGCTGTACGAAAGGGTTACAATGCATCCCGCAATGCATAGTCCTCCAAAACAGGGGCGGATCCATGACGAGGCCGGAGTTGTAAAAATAAATGCACAACAAAGTCTCGTTCATTCATGCCGCGGCAAATCCGAGGCGGTGTTTTTTTTTTTTTTTTTTTTTTTTTTTGGGGGGGGGGGGGGTAAAATATTACGTACTGTATTGTCAAGGCTGTTACAACCCACAAGTGGTACTAAATTGCAGAGATTTAATTGCACTCTGATTCATAGTACTGGGCAAATCCTTTCAATGAACCTATGATCCATGAGCCAATTAGCTTTTTACGTGTTTCTTTGATATACTATGCCTTTGGTAAAACAAGTCTTCACACTTTGAACTGAATTGTTAATTATGAGTAAATTTATGTATTATATTTGCTTGTATATTGATTTTTGTTTGTGTGTGCAAATTTCGACTATTGATATTTTTATGTGAAAGTTTATCGCTGTTTTATTTTGTGAAATGTTACAATAACTTCAAATTGAGCTTGAAATTGAACTTGAACTTGAACTATGTCACACTAAGGCTTTACAAAACACTTCAGACGAGGGCGGGAGAGAAGGGGGCGTACCCCCATATGCCACTTTCACTGGTCTAAAATGGACTGGCAATTCACTTTTGAAAACAGCGTGAACAATGGCGTTGCTTTATATAATCTATCTGTAGATTGCCGTTATGTATTCTAAATAGTCTTGGGAACACTGAATTTATCTTCAAATACCCTATCAACTTTTCTGAAATTCTATGTTGCAAGAGTATTGTCACAGAAAAATGATGAAGAATGTATTAATTTTTCGCCCCTTTGCATTTTGTTCCTTCATTCTTTTGTTTTGTTTAGTTGAACAATTTCTATGAACTGATTCTAATGCTGTATCATAAATAAATGAATTGTATCAGTTTTGCGTAAAACATTGTAATTTGTGTCGTAACATATGATTGAAAAGGTTTTATTAATTGAACTTCGCAGCCAGATGGCTGAATTATGAACAATTTACATTGGCAATAAATTATAATACATACAAATGTGGTTTGACATTCTCACAAAGTATAATATACAGTATACAACAAAATTCATAACAAAGTTCATAACCAAAATGACTAAGACAATAACAGGCAAATTAAGTCACGTTTAAAATATATTTTGTGAGGTGACACAAGAGTGGGTCAAAGGATGAGCAAGCAGGCCCTTTGCTCTTCAATACACGCTTTCATTCATATACACGCTCCTATTCTCACTCCTGATACCTCGCACCTCAGTCACACCGACAAAAGACCGATCACTCTCATAAACACTCACATTTACACTCTTATACACACTCCCATACACTAGCTAACGGTCTGCTCGCTCATCCTTGGACTTCTCTTGTGTCAAGGAGTGTCGGGTATTAAAAAAAAAAATAATAACAAAACAAGTAAACTCCAAGTAAACTCCTTCGCAGGTGTGTAATATTGTGAATAGAACGAGTGATACCTCACACCTCAGTCACACCGACAAAAGACCGATCACAAAATGGCATCACCCCGAATGGGTAAAAGTCGGTCGGTTTGGAGTCGATGTTGAGTGGGGTTGGCGATGGTGTGACCGAAGGCGTGGAGAAGACGAGGATTAAAGAATTTCTTTAGCGCCGGGAACGTCATGCGTACGACTCGGGCTATAATCCGTTGATTGTGTGTGCGCGTGTGTGTGTGTGTGAGTTGAGAATGTTAGCAGACATCCACTGAGTGAGTAGTGTGGGTGTGTGTGGGGGGGGCTGGGTGGGTGAGTATGTGTGTGGGTGGGTGAGTATGTTTGTGTAATGGAGGGGGGCAGGGAGGGGCCAGTAAAATTACCTCCAGATTTGTTTAAGTGTTTTGTTTGTTTATATAAGTGAATAACATTTACAATTGACATATTATGTTTAGGTACTTATACGTTTACTTTGTTGCTAAGATATATATACTGCAAATAAGTTTGTGTTTAATTATGTTTAATAAAAGCATCAATATTGAATACGTTTATTTTATTCAATTGTATGTTATGGTTTGTATTACACATTTGGAGAAATAAAACAAAATTGTTAAAAATAAAGTGAGTGGGGGGGGGGGGGTCTTACTTAGGATTTTACTTTTCGAGAAAAATAACGACGCCCTTTGACGCTCGATGATATCTTCTTTAATCTTGTAGTTTGGAATATATTATGGATTATGTGATCAGGCCTATTAAAATATAATAATAATGATAGTGATGATGATGATGATAATGATGATAAAAATAATAATATAATATTACAAATATTAATAACAATAATTATAAATAATAATGATGATAAATTAATAATACAAATAATAATAGCGATAATTATAAATACAAATGATTATAATGCAATAATAATACAAATATTATTAACGATAATCATAAATGATGATGATAATAATAGTAATAATAACAGTAATAATAATAGTAGATTCTTGTATAGCTCTTTTGTCTGTCAGACTTGACACTCCTGGAGCTTCACAATCATTACTCCGACTTTAGCATTGCTAACATTATGGCGCTCTAGCATTATAAGCATTTAACACAATTGGGCGAGTTTGGCAATGCATCTGCATTATTGTCTTGCCAAAGGACACTAGTGCCGCGGTGGGACTCGAACCGCTAACCATGCGGTGCACAGTCCGATGACGTGTCCACTAGACCACAAATCTCCTTGATTTTTAAAGTTATAGTATATTGTGTGAGGGAGAGTGCCACATGAGGAGGAAGATTTTCACGCGGGTCTTTTAATAGTGAAACTTTTTATCATAGAGCACTTCAGAAACATAGAAGCCTGCTCTAGTCTTGTTATTCACTTCATAATACACGATTACTCTTCTTTTCCCTATCAAATCTGCGGGCGAGGGGATGGGGGGGGGGCAATCCCCCATGAAAACAAAATCTGGAGCATGTGTCCCCCAGTCCCCCCCCCCCCCCCGAATTGACGCCCCTGTTTGCAGTATTTAACATATGGTCTTCCCTCATTTTTGAGATAAATTGTATTGTATAAAACAACATGTGCTAAAGGGGCTAGGAGGATTATGAGAAGAGTTCCCTTCCTTTTGTAGTTAAATATTGATTAAATTAATGTTTCTTGCATTCGAAAGATACTATACAGGGTGAGTCAGAACAAATGGCCCACTTTTTAAAAGTTGTATTGTTTGAAGTTTGACTATTTAATCAGGGTTTTCATGATATGTCTTGATAGAGTTATCCTCCTAGTTCATTTAGGTATTATTTACGTTTGAATCCCTTCACGCATGACTGAACATCAGACAATCTTTACAAGACTGCAAGATTTCACTTGCGCCAACTTACTGGGTGAGGAATAAAACAGTGCATTAAACAAAGACAGTCAGATAGACAGACACACACAGACACACACACACAGACACAAACACACGTACACAAACACAAACACACGCACACGCACACACACGCAAAAATACACAAACACAGACAACATACGCAACACACACGGTTACAATTGTCTCAAAGTTTCCCCGTTTCTGATTAAGCATTGATTTTTATCAAGATCCCTGAATGTCTTAATCTTAATCATCATCATCATCATCATCATCATGAAGTGCACATGAATCCTCTCGACTTCTTCTTGTGGGGGCACTTGAAGTCAAGGATCTTCAGCAGCCCACCTGTGAACATCGAGGAGCTTCCGAGGAGAATCGACTAGACAGACGTGGTACGCCAAGATGGGGACATGATCCGGCGAGCTTTTCAAGGAATGCTTCACCGTGCATAACTGTGCATCAAGGGGGATGGCTGCCATGTCGAGGATTGAGTACGGAGGATGGAGAACTTTGAGGAAACAGATTCATTGTTGTACCACAATAAAATACCTCAACAAATACCCCCCAAAAAAACAAAAAAACAATTATATATATATATATATTCACCGACGTTTGCGGTATTTGTGTGTGAGTGTGTGCCTATGTGCGTGTGTGTGCAAGTGCGTGTGTTAGTGTTTGTTTGCGTGTGTGTGTGTGTGTGTTTTCGCGTGTGTGTGTGTGTGTCTGTCTGTCTGTCCGTCTGACGCTCTTTGTTCAATGCACTGTTTTACTCCTCACCCAGTAAGTTGGCGCAAGTGAAATATGGTAGTCTTTTAAAGATTGTCTGATGTTCAGTCATGCATGAAGGAATTCAAATAAAAATGGTACCTACATGTACTGGGAGGATAACTCTATCAAGACATATCATGAAACCCATAATGAAATATTCATACTTCAAGCAATAAAACTTTTAAAAAGTGGGACATTTTTTCTGACTCACCCTGTACAGGCATGAAAGACAAACCCATATACATTTCAATAGACAGCCTCTTGTAATAATGAAAATGCATTTTCCTTGGGTACCTTTTTAGAAGGCATGGACTTGGCATTCTTTAAATTTCGTAAGAAGATAGCCCAAAAAAAGACAAGACATAATGAGCCATACAAATATTAATGCCTCGACTCGGTATACTTAATGGGACCAATATAATTACTTTCGAAAGAAAGTGGCATTGGTTTACAAAAATAAATTATGGGGTATCTATAATTCCTCTTTTTTTTTCCTTTTTTTTTTCTGTCTTTATTTCTTTTGTGTAAATCTGTTTTCCCTCTCCTTTCCCATTTTTCCTTGTTTGTTTAGTCGTGGAACTTTTTTGGGGGGGGGAGCGGGAGGGTCAGCAGCCCCCCTCCCCCCCCCCCCCCTCCCCGCCAGTGATTGCTGACGTAGGATTTCGTTAGGGACCTTTGAAACATTGACGCGCCATGTTTGATTTGATTTGATTTGATCTATTTTTTTCTGTTGGATTTTTTTTTTCTTTTGCAGTTTTACGAATATGTAACAAACAAAACATTGCACATTTTAAACAATCATGACAAAAGAATATATGTAGAATAAAGTAAGACTGGCTGTAACTTATCGAAAACATCAAACAGGAGGGTTGACAAAGTAAGCAAAGCTTGATAGCACGACTACAGTCAATGGATACAGCGAAATCGTACAAAAGTAGTGAAGCAATACTAACAGGGACAAACATTTGAATAATTCGTCGCTGTTTTCACGAAGTGACGGTAGTGAAAAAAAATTGCATTCACTTTGCATTACGATTTTCCTCACTACCGTCACTTCGTGAAAACAAGGACGAATTGTGGGACGCCAGGAGTGTATATAGTCGGATAGACATCAGCGATGTACAATAACCCACTATCATAATTTAGTGTTTATCATTAGCGTCGGTAATGACGAAATCGAAAAAAAAGTCTCATGAAGTGCAACGCTGAAAGAGAAACACGATTGCGAGGCATCGAAGTTTAATTGCAAAAGCCTGTATAGTCATATTTAATTGACGAATGTGTTCTGAGCATTGTTTTCACGTAAACGTCATAAATATAAGTTTACTGATGTTGAAACGTGGGTTAATTTTGCATACATGCGTTTTTTGTGGATGTCATGGGTGACATTTTCTTTATCTCCTCTTGTGTTCTCCCTTCCTTTCCCTTTGTTTAAATTGTCACTAAGAATTTCCATTTTATTGTACATCAGGTCTGTTCTCCAAACTGCGGTTTAGATCCTCTAATTCCTTGCATTGCTGTTTCTACCAGTTAGTTCGGCCTCTGATGTAGCTCTTCCTAATTCATAACTGAGCCTTTTGTAATCCATTTTGCCTTCGGCAGTGTTGTCATTTTTCAGCGTCCTTCTCTGATCCATCTTATCTTTCCTTTCCTTCGTTATCCATGATTAATGGATCTTCTTTCTCTTACCAAACCCAACATTTTCGTCAGCACATCCATGCAAGGCACCTTTTAGATTTTCCCATTCATCTTCAACTGAGGGAATACTTATCAGGAATAATCTTAACTTGGCCTTAAATGAATACGATAGAGAACAATTTTTGATGTCAGGTAGAAGATGACTCCATAACATAGGTCCATTGAAGGGTATCCGTTTTTGTAAAAAAAGAAGTCTTAGCTATGGGTTTATGGATACTACTTGCATTTCTTGTAGCATATGAATGAATAGAAGAGTTCAGTATAAAAAGGTCATCAAAGACGAATGGCATGTTGTTATGTTTTTACTGGAACATGAATTAACCAAGCTGCATAATATATATATAGAATGAACATTTAAAATATTCATCTGTTAAAATATGTGATCGGTATTAGAAGATTTGGTTATTAAGCGTATGGCTCTCTTTTGAAGGACTAAAAGTTTATTCAGAAGGGTTACTGAGCAGTTGCCCCAAACAATACAAGTAAGGAAGCAGCAATGTATTATAAAGGTTACAAAACATTGGTAAAGGAAATAATTTATGCACAACATAACAAATACCTATTGCACTTGAAATCTTGGAGGCAATGTGGTTTAATATAAACATGTGTCTTCAAGCTTAAACATTCATTTACATATATTCCTAACAATTTTGTTGAACAGACTCTGGATAAATATTCATCATTTAATTGCACATGTAAATCATCAACATCGAAATTGATATTTCTATCTTCAAACACCATACTGTATAATTAGTTTTAGTCATGTTGACCTATAATTTATTACCATAAAACCAGCAAGAAACCAATTCTGTTTTCAAATTCCTATTCAGTTGCTGAACAGATTTACCAGACAAAAACATATTTGTGTCATCAGCAAATAATATAAATGACAAATTACTAGAAGCAAAATGAAGATCATTAAAGGTAATACAAAGTTTTGGTATGGGGTCATGAATTTGGTTCAAATTAACATATTGGAAGCATATGCTATCCTACAACATTCAGTGATCATTGTCGCAGTTGAAATCGAGTCTAAAGTTATGAAATTGTAAATAATAAACTCTTTATGTTGTATAGCTCCCTCTCAAGGCCAAGATATTAATTAAGCTATAAAACAATGTTCTTGACTAAAATTGACCGATTAGTTATTCCCGTTTGGAAATTATATATTACCACTACATATTCTGAGATTTTCATGGTCGCAGCTACCATTGTACGGCCGTAGGCGCTATTTGAAATTTATCAAAATTTACCGGGAGCACCGGTAAATTTTTATATTCAGTTTTTCTCGAAAGCAGAAGTGTTTTAGGGGCTAAATTTTCTCATGCTTATAACACATCCACAGGGACATCCAAATATATCAAAATTGTAAAGAATCACTATACACCCGATTTTCGAAATTTCCCAAAACTTTGTATTACCTTTAATGTATGGTAGAAACAATGGGCGCCAAGGATACTCCCTTGAGGAATTCCAGTCACAATGTTACATAAATCAGAAGACTGTTGATCAATAATAACAAATTGTTTACGATTATTTAAATAATTTTCAAACCAATTCAAGGAAATCCCTTAAAATGGAAGCTTTTGTAACAAATATGAATGATTTGACACTATCGAAAGCCTTCGAGAGATCAAGGAAGCTTGCTTTGCTAGAGTCATAATCTGTACCGACTTAAAATTTTCTGTTGACCGAGATACCAATTGAAACCAGTTTGCTTTCTTTTGCACGAGATACATAATTCATGAATTCTATTAAAGCCATGGAGGTTGATTATTTCTGCCTGAATCCCAATAGTTGTGAGAACAAAATATTTTTTTTCAATATAGTCAATGAGTCTTATGTGGACAGTTTTTCTAAAATTTTGGAAAGTACTGGCAAGATAGATATTGGTCGATGGCTAAACGCTCTTTACCCTTACTTTTATATATAGGAACTACTTTGGCAATCTTTAGTTGATCCGATATTTTTCCAGAGATAAAGGATTCATTAAGACAGCACAAATGCTTTTTATACCAAAAAATTGTATTTTTAACAAATGTTGGATCTATATTATCGTGTCTCGCACTTTTACCCACTTTCAATTCTTTAGCACAATTTCCTATTCTGATTCAGATGCGTTATCGGTAACATCCGTTTAATAAATGCATTTCCTGACCCATCTCGTTGGTTGATCGATTTCCTCCAACCTCCATCTCAAAATATGAAGGAAGGTTCGTTTCAGAAGCGGATGCCTCCAGCCATATATGATAGGGTTAATACTGCTGTTTGCACTGAGCACAAGGTATGCAAAGAGATGATAAATGTCAGGCATATCAGGAATGAGGATGCAAATTAAGTTGAGGACTATTGCGATTATGAAAGCCAGGACGACCAGGACCATGTTCTTCGCGACCTCGGTCTCAAGTCTGAACAATGGTACAGGTGCTTCGTATTTGACACGGCACAAGGCGCCCTTATGGTTGGGCCTCCTTGGGATTTCCTCCTGATCCTGAATGCTTGTGCTTATGGCTTGGATACTCGAAACATTGACAGACTTCGTTATACTGCTACGATTTGGCATTCGTGTTGTCGCAGGAATGAAAATCTTATCTGGGTTGGAGGTGCAAGGCTCTTGAATGCGCAACGCCTTCCCCGACGTGGACGAAAGCGTTGATGATTGGTTCCTTGAGCTTGCTTTGCTAGAGTCATAATCTCTACGACTACGTCTGTCCTGTTGACCGAAAATGCAGGCCTCGTTTGAACTTGTCCCCGTCCGGTTACCTGACCGTGTACTGTTTTCTTGAAATGCTTGATTCTGTGGAATAACCCTCCTGGAGTGCATTTGAACCACTTTTGCAATACGAAGATAAAAGATAAGTGTCACAACTACACATATGAATAGGAATGAGCCAGCCACCATATCTAGTAAGGGCCCATCCTCGATGTTGCAAAAGAGACCGCTAAGATTACCGGTTCTGGCATTTCCGGTTACCACGAATGCCGAAGTGAGAATGAGAGGAGAGATGACTCCAAATAAAGCCATAGCCGTGGACTTGCAACGCGAGAACACCCTCTTTTGAACGGTCAGGGACTGGGTGATGCAGATGTAGCGGTTAAAAGCAATGAGGGCCAACGTGAAGGCACTTGCTCCTAGCATAACATATCCCATCACTCCTGCAACGTCGCATGCCAGGTGGAAGAACTCCGACTTAGCATCTAAGAGAGCGGCAATCTGTACAGGCAGGATGAGACAGGATAGCAGATCCGTTATGGCTAGAAAGCCCAAGAATCGGTTGCTGTGGGATTGTAGCCTCCGTGAGGTCGAGATGGCGACGAGGACCAATATATTACCGCACACACCCACACACAAGATGAGGCCACAAAGGACAACCGCTACCAGTTTCTGCGTAAAATCTGCGCTTGGATTGGGCGGCAGTTCGGTCGTCAGCTCGAAATCGGTCGCCATACTTCAATGGGCACGGGGATACATGTATCTGCAAAGGAACATGAATGAAATTGATAAAAACATAGTGATGATGATTAAACAGGAACATAAACTCAAATAATCGTTCTATGCAGCAGCGAAAGCTAGCCCCTTTTAAAAACAAGAAATCCTTCAAACTCACCTTTCCAATACCTGTATTATGAATCACATGTTTAATAAGGATAATGAACTACACACACAATATTTATGTTTCGATGTTACCCTTCTTGTAACTGTAGTAGTGGAAGAATTTATTGGGTAACTTGTTTAGCACAGGGCTAATTTTCGGCAAGGTCCATCTGGGTGTACTGGTATACTGGGGTGTGCAGGTGGACCACTGCACTGGGGTTTTTCCCTGCTCTTATACGAATAGCGTAGTGGGTTCTTAACGTGCAAATGAGGTGACTCTCCTCTACACGGGGCCTTCATTTAATGTCCTATCCGAGGGAAGGAGTGTTTTCCATTTAACATAGCATGCGTCTATGAAACAAAGGGAGGGGCACGTTAACACACAACCTAGGCTTCAGTCATCTGCCCGGGTGGGATTCGAACCTGAGATCTTTGGTTCGACAGGCAGACGCTTTGCCGACTGAGCCAACTCGTCTCCTTATTTTGTCATTTCCACCTCCCCTATATTGGCATGATTGTACTGTTGATGAAGCGACACGCTGATTGAATGAGTAGATACACCCACAACAAAAAGTGAGTCATTTGACACATTTAAGTATTATTTTCGTGAGTCAGGTGTAAATTGACTCATTAGTAACAACCAATGAGTCTCTATTGACTCATTTATATTTCACCAGTGTGTCAATGATGAGCTGACGCATTTGCAAAATGCTTCGACTGACTCACATGGTCGTAAAAAATGAGTCAAGATCGACATAAGAGCATTTTAGAAGAAAAAAGTGAGTCAACTTGAAAGTGAGGCTGTATGCATGCGCGCGCATGCTTTCGTGACGTCATCCAAAATGCGCATTCTCGAGCCATATTTGAATTCCCGATCGACGACGCGACGTCGCCATCTTATATCTTGGATTCAGAAGAGTTTTGACTGCAGCTAGTGAAAAATTGGTACGCATAATTATTCATATGGTTTTAAACGATGATTTTTATGACTGGATTCGTGGGCTGAATCTTCTGATTATTATACAAATGATGCATGCGTTCATTTTACGATATCCGCACTCGAGTTGATGAGGCTGTGTGTAACTTAACTATCACTATGAACATGACTGACAATGAGAGCGGACAAAATGTACAGTTCCTCAGGTAGACAAAGGAACATCCCTTCACTGCTATTATGTAAAAATGTGTAGAACAGGTGTCACATGCATATTCACCTTTTTACATAATAGCTGTGAAGGGATGTTCCTTTGTCTACCTGAGGAACTGTATATTTTGTCCGCTCTCATTGTCAGTCATGTTCATAGTGTATAGATTCTACTGTATCGCACGAAGCCGTGTCGAATGAAAACATGCATGATCTTGCATCATTGTTTTATACAACGAAACTCCTAGATCCTTGTTATTTGATGTAAAACGAATTAATTCAAGATTGTTTCGTGACAGTATGGGTGACAAATAAATCTCAAGTTAAGGCTTAATTTAGTGCGTACAAAGTAGATTTTTCAGATTCGGGTAGCGGGGCCACCGATTACATCGCTAAAATGTGATATTTTAGGATATATTTTCCATTGCAAATGTGGACAGTGACTCTGGCATGGTATGGTATGTGTGTGATAGGCCTAGGGAGTAGGGGGGTCTATGTCATGATGCACCCACAACAAAAAGTGAGTCACCCTTACTCAAATTGATGAGTCACTGGTTTGTCCGTACAGCGAAACACTTGAAGGATCATGTGAGTCACTATGACTCGATACAAATGAGTCTTATTTATCTAAGACTCACTTCAAGTGAGTCTTTAAGACTCATTTGTATCGAGTCATAGTGACTCACCTGATCCTTCAAGTGTGTCGCTGTACGGACAAACCAGTGACTCATCCATTTGAGTAAGGGTGACTCACTTTTTGTTGTGGGTGTAATATTATGCTAAATTCCACCCATGTCCCAAAACGAAATATACATTTTCTTTTTTTGTTATTTTCATTTTTTATGTCAGGTAGCAAAGAAAAAGATCAAATGGTAAAATATACGGCTTATTTAAAATATTCTTTATTTCAATAATCTACATTTGCCACTCTATACCCAAAAGAAAATGGGAACCTGGTAGGATGACGAAAACTTTGGTGATAGAATTGTCCATATGTCCTAGTGGTAGGAATACTCCCCAGGGAGTGGAAACTATGTACACTGTGTGATTATTATTATTATTATTATTATTTATTCGACCATAAAAACACATTCAGCATGTACAGTGTATATAGGTGTATACAGAGTGAAATAGGAAAAATACAAAGTAAGATAAAGAAGGAATAGCATGTGGGTCAGGGTGCACAAAAGCGAAATTCTTCCCTGTTGCCCGGGGGCATGTGCACCCTCACATGCCATTCCGAGACATAATAGAATATATTGCAAGGTTCACATTATATAAGTATACAAAATAATTACAAACACTCATTCAGAAAATCATGATTAAATTAAATTTCGATAAATGCATTAAGAGGATATGAAGCTGCAATGAATAGAGTGCTTTAAGATTTGTATGCAGAAAAAACTTAAAACTTAAAATAACCAGAACACAATTAACATAAATCGTCATTATTCAATTGATCCAACGGTGTCTCATTCAAAGAAATTCTAATTAAAAAGAAAAAAGAAGAGATGTGTAATTGTTCAAGGTAAATCTGACCAGCAATTTCTTGTATATAACAAAAATTTACATATGAATAGAGCGTAAATATTGTTTTGGGCTATACAATCAAGGAAATTATAAAACGTCATGTACCACAATAATGTACAATTTTTGCAGAAATTAAAGGTGCAATAAGCATTAGGATTGATAATCATTCACAAAATATTGAGTACGGCCTATGGTGTTATCATTTAAGAAGAGTGGCATAATGTGGATATGAAGCTATCAATGTGGACCATTGTTCCAGGTTCAATTAATATAATCATTGTATCATTGAAAGAGAAAAAAAAAAGAAAGAAAGAAAAAAAAAAAAAATTAAACAAGTAACATTCTGAATCCAGTGTTTCAATAAGTTCTTGGATATTGATAAACAATGATTATTAAAGAAAAGGAGGAATCCCCCACTCTCAGTGAGGAAGCCCCTCTCAGTTTGAAAATTAGTTAGAATCGAGAAGGGACCGCTTCATAGAGAGTAGAAAGGATGAAAGTGAGGAGACCACCGATGCATCCCTAACCTCTAACGGTAATTCATCCCATACCCGAGGAAATCTCCGGGAAGCGGACAGGAACAGGGCCTGTGTTCGTGATTGCTGATGAATGAAGGACAGTGTAAAGAGGCGTCTCTTGCTAATGGCTATGTTTTCTATTAGTGTTTCACAGTCACAACAAAAGTACAGACATTTGAAGGTAAATGAACATAAAAGATAATCTCTACGAGCTGACAAGGTAGACCAGTTGAGAACCCTTAACCTTTCTTCATACGGCATTTCTCCTCTTCTCTGTTTAAGAGCAACGCGCGTTGCTATACGTTGGATTCTTTCTAATTGTTGTGTTTGTTTTAGGGTATTGGGATGCCATGCAGGGATGCCATATTCAAGTATTGGCAGTACCAAGGCCTTGTAGAGGGCAAATATAGCAGAGGTGGACGAACCACGGGCTACAACTCTTATAAACCCAAGAAGACGACTCGCGCGTGCAGTAATTGCATCAACCTGAATGTTCCAAGAGAGGTTTGAACCTATTACAATACCAAGATATTTGTAAGAAGTGACAGAAGAAAGCAGTGTGTCACCCAGGGTATAGACGGCATTTTGGATGTTCCGCTTCCTAGTTATATGCATCACTTTCGTTTTGGATGGATTGAATGACATGCCATTTGTAATTGTCCATTGATGGAGTGAGTCTAAGTCATGTTGCAATTGCATTTCATCATCGTGTGAACGAATTGTACGAAACAGTAACATATCGTCAGCAAAAAGAAAAAGATCGGAGGAAACATCAGAGATAACATTGTTGACAAATAGATTAAAAAGTAGCGGTCCAATTACACTACCCTGGGGCACACCAGAAGGGACATTACTCCAAGAAGAGAGAGAACCCAGGAACATTACTCTTTGGAGCCGATTTGATAGAAAGGAACGTACCCACTTCCATATGTTACCACGAATATTATACTGGGTTGCTAACTTGGATAGGAGGATATTGTGAGGCATTCTATCAAAAGCCTTTGACATGTCAAGAAAAATTGCATCAATGTGTGGAGGGCGTGGTTTGTCTAGTGAGGCTGCCCAATTATGTACCAAGTTTACAAGTTGTGTTACACAATTTTTACCTTTAGTGAATCCATGCTGGTGTTTACTCATCAGACCGTATAACCCTACATGTTCCTGTATGCAGTTGACTACAAGTTTCTCTAGAACTTTACATAACACAGAAGTAAGGGCTACTGGGCGGTAGTTAGAGACCAACGACCTATCACCATTCTTGAATACAGGAGTAATATGGGATTTTCTCCATGAAGAAGGAACTTTACCACAACTCAGAGATGCATTGAACAGAATTGACAAGGGATGTGAAATTTCAGAAGCTACTTTAGAGAGAACATTTGGTGAAATACCGTCTGGCCCAGGAGATTTATTTACAGGTAATCTGGAGAGAGCTGAGCTGACATCTGTATCAGATACTGTTAAACGATTAAGTTCAGAGATAGGCAAGGTGCACTCAGGAGCTTCAGTAGGTAGAGTAGAAGGAGGGGAAAAAACTGAAGAGAAATGAGAATTGAAAGCTGCAGCTATATCATCTGGTTGAGTAAACTGTGCTTCATTATACTTAAATTTAGGAGGAGGTAGTGATTGTTTACGACTACGTACAAATGACCAAAAACTCTTCCTGTTGTCTTTACGTGCAAATAACGTGTTAACATAAGTCCAGTAAGCTTTCCTTGTGAGGGTTTTCACCTGATTCCTAATAGTTTTGTATGTAACCCAGTCAGTAGAAGCTTTAGTTCTTTTAGCGTTTCTGAACAGACAGTGTTTCTTAGAAATAAGTTTCTTGAGTTCAGCTGTGATCCATGGTGAGCATTTGGATTTACGCTTAGATGATTGTGGAATCGATTCTTTAATTGCTGCATTAAAAAGATCTAAGAATAGTTCAGAACTTTCTTCAACATTACAAGGGTCTAGAAATGAGTTCCAGGGAATGAGATGAAGAAGAGTCCGCAGGTGGTCAAAGTCTCCCTTGTTGACATGTAGGAAAGACCGGAGAACAGAAGGCATTGGAGCGGGCTGCGATGAGCGAAGACGAACGCAAACAGCCAAATGGTCCGATTCCACAGGATTGGCCATAGTATGAACATTTGTTATGGCATGGTCACGATTGGTCAGTACTAAGTCTATGAGTGACCCTGAATAGACATTCGTAGCGGTCAGACGAGTAGGAGAAGCTTGAATGAATCCGATGACCTGGGTAATATTCGCAACGCGCTGAGAGATGATTTTCCATATTAAGCGCTTCATACTTCCAGATTATTGTGATTTTTATTATCATTATTATTAATATTATTGTTATCTCATCATCATCATCATGTTTGCGGCAAATAACAACAAAACATTGAAAAGACAAAGTTGTTATGATGACCTCGTTATCATTATAACCACTGTGCAATGGATGATAGTGAAGATTATGTTTTTGAATTTATTTATTTGACATGCTTGAATGTATACAAAAAACAAACAATATAACAAAATGGATGAAATCAAATTATTAAACATTGCAATAATGTACATTATTGACAATTACACAAATTTGACAGTTTGAAAATGATTGAAGGTAAGACTATTTCTATGTGACATGTGAAAATGAGTGGCTTGTTGGAAACCGTAGCTTGTAATGGTAAGCCCCTCTTAAACTGAAGTACGTTGTGATATAATTTGGTTAAGTTTGAAGCTGTGTTTTTTCAAAAGAGACATGACGAGAATAGGGCACACAGGACACAAAGCAAATGGAACTAAATAAATAAGTGTAAAAAACACAGAAAATAAAAGTGAAAAATCGATGTGTCCCACAATCAGAGACAAAAGCAAACGTTAGTTAGAAAAAAGATGAACAAGAGGTTGAGAATTACGATATCACGGAGTAGAGCCTCTAAATGGTAAAATATTAGTAGGGGGTTAAACACGTTGGAGCCTGATACAGATAGATAGAATGACGATTTATGTATACGAAGTATTTTACTCATATAGCAGACGCAATTTTAGGTGTTTTTGTTAAACTTGTGAGCTTTATTATGAAGTTTAAGGGTTTGATTAATATTATTCCAATAATAATGGCCAGTACACCCACAACAAAAAGTGAGTCACCCTTACTCAAATTGATGAGTCACTGGTTTGTCCGTACAGCGAAACACTTGAAGGATCATGTGAGTCACTATGACTCGATACAAATGAGTCTTAAAGACTCACTTGAAGTGAGTCTTAGATAAATAAGACTCATTTGTATCGAGTCATAGTGACTCACATGATCCTTCAAGTGTTTCGCTGTACGGACAAACCAGTGACTCATCAATTTGAGTAAGGGTGACTCACTTTTTGTTGTGGGTGCATCATGACATAGACCCCCTACTCCCTAGGCCTATCACACACATACCATACCATGCCAGAGTCACTGTCCACATTTGCAATGGAAAATATATCCTAAAATATCACATTTTAGCTATGTAATCGGTGGCCCCGCTACCCGAATCTGAAAAATCTACTTTGTACGCACTAAATTAAGCCTTAACTTGAGATTTATTTGTCACCCATACTGTCACGAAACAATCTTGAATTAATTCGTTTTACATCAAATAACAAGGATCTAGGAGTTTCGTTGTATAAAACAATGATGCAAGATCATGCATGTTTTCATTCGACACGGCTTCGTGCGATACAGTAGAATCTATACACTATGAACATGACTGACAATGAGAGCGGACAAAATATACAGTTCCTCAGGTAGACAAAGGAACATCCCTTCACAGCTATTATGTAAAAAGGTGAATATGCATGTGACACCTGTTCTACACATTTTTACATAATAGCAGTGAAGGGATGTTCCTTTGTCTACCTGAGGAACTGTACATTTTGTCCGCTCTCATTGTCAGTCATGTTCATAGTGATAGTTAAGTTACACACAGCCTCATCAACTCGAGTGCGGATATCGTAAAATGAACGCATGCATCATTTGTATAATAATCAGAAGATTCAGCCCACGAATCCAGTCATAAAAATCATCGTTTAAAACCATATGAATAATTATGCGTACCAATTTTTCACTAGCTGCAGTCAAAACTCTTCTGAATCCAAGATATAAGATGGCGACGTCGCGTCGTCGATCGGGAATTCAAATATGGCTCGAGAATGCGCATTTTGGATGACGTCACGAAAGCATGCGCGCGCATGCATACAGCCTCACACCCAAGTTGACTCACTTTTTTCTTCTAAAATGCTCTTATGTCGATCTTGACTCATTTTTACGACCATGTGAGTCAGTCGAAGCATTTTGCAAATGCGTCAGCTCATGATTGACACACTGGTGAAATATAAATGAGTCAATAGAGACTCATTGGTTGTTACTAATGAGTCAATTTACACCTGACTCACGAAAATTATGCTTAAATGTGTCAAATGACTCACTTTTTGTTGTGGGTGTAATGAAATTGATATTTCTTGGAATCACTCTACATAGTACATCGACGTGGTTTGTCCATGATAGTTTATCGTCGGTGAATATTCCAAGGAATTGTGTAGATTAACACATGCAATATTTCCCCCATTTATGTTTGTGTCGTCACCAGGGAGTGTTTTTTTTTGTTGAAATACTGAACAGCGTATAATTTTTGTTTTAAGTTTAGAGATATTTTGTTTGCCTGTATCCAGCTACACCCACAACAAAAAGTGAGTCACCCTTACTCAAATTGATGAGTCACTGGTTTGTCCGTACAGCGAAACACTTGAAGGATCATGTGAGTCACTATGACTCGATACAAATGAGTCTTATTTATCTAAGACTCACTTCAGTCTTAGATAAATAAGACTCATTTGTATCGAGTCATAGTGACTCACATGATCCTTCAAGTGTTTCGCTGTACGGACAAACCAGTGACTCATCAATTTGAGTAAGGGTGACTCACTTTTTGTTGTGGGTGCATCATGACATAGACCTCCCTACTCCCTAGGCCTATAACACACATACCATACCATGCCAGAGTCACTGTCCACATTTGCAATGGAAAATATATCCTAAAATATCACATTTTAGCGATGTAATCGGTGGTCCCGCTACCCGAATCTGAAAAATCTACTTTGTACGCACTAAATTAAGCCTTAACTTGAGATTTATTTGTCACCCATACTGTCACGAAACAATCTTGAATTAATTCGTTTTACATCAAATAACAAGGATCTAGGAGTTTCGTTGTATAAAACAATGATGCAAAATCATGCATGTTTTCATTCGACACGGCTTTGTGCGATACAGTAGACACTATGAACATGACAGACAATGAAAGCGGACAAAATATACAGTTCCTCAGGTAGACAAAGGGACATCCCTTCACTGCTATTATGTAAAAATGTGTAGAACAGGTGTCACATGCATATTCACCTGTTCTACAAATTTTTACATAATAGCAGTGAAGGGATGTTCCTTTGTTTTCCTGAGGAACTGTATATTTTGTCCGCTTTCATTGTCTGTCATGTTCATAGTGAGAATCTATACCGTAGTTAAGTTACACACAGCCTCATCAACTCGAGTGCGGATATCGTAAAATGAACGCATGCATCATTTGTATAATAATCAGAAGATTCACCCCGCGAATCCAGTCATAAAAATCATCGTTTAAAACCATATGAATAATTATGCGTACCAATTTTTCACTAGCTGCAGTCAAAACTCTTCTGAATCCAAGATATAAAATGGCGACGTCGCGTCGTCGATCGGGAATTCAAATATGGCTCGAGAATGCGCATTTTGGATGACGTCACGAAAGTATGCGCGCGCATGCATACAGCCTCACTTTCAAGTTGACTCACTTTTTTCTTCTAAAATGCTCTTATGTCGATCTTGACTCATTTTTTACGACCATGTGAGTCAGTCGAAGCATTTTGCAAATGCGTCAGCTCATGATTGACACACTGGTGAAATATAAATGAGTCAATAGAGACTCATTGGTTGTTACTAATGAGTCAATTTACACCTGACTCACGAAAATTATGCTTAAACGTGTCAAATGACTCACTTTTTGTTGTGGGTGTATAACGGAATTAAGTTCCGAGTTCCTTGTGTTAAGAAGATTTTATATTGGATCACGGTGGGAGAAAAAGAAGGTAGAGTTATCAGCGAACAGAATGAATGAAAAAAATGTTTGAAAATCTTTTTTAATCGTTTGTATACAATATGAATAGTAGGGGATCAAGGACTGATCATTGTGGTATGCCACATGAGGAGTAAAATCCGCCTGTATATTAGGTCTGGTGTTTCTAAAGAGCAGGCTCGACTCATGAGGGGACCCTCATTCTGTTTCCATTTATAGCATTCGTATTGCCAACAACTATATGTAATATATTCTTTGTTGGCTGATTATATGTTCTTGTTTGTAAATAATAAAACATTGTATTAGTCAACGAAAACCTGTCTACGGAACTCGGAGTGGGCTCCCCACACTTTAAAGGTTTGATACCCAATATTGAGTAAAATGTAACACTTTACGAGGGTAAAAATGGAACATGCATGTTTGTTGGGTAACATTTTACACAGGGGTGGTTGGGTAAACATTTACCCAGCAAATGTTTAATATATTACCCAACTGATGTGCAATACATTTGACCCAATGTAAAAGGTAAATTTACCCAACGACAACCATGTTCCCTTTTTGACACAACCGTTGGGTAGTTCTTACCCAACTCATCCTGGGTACTCGTTTACTTTGTTGTTTTGTAATTTGTTATCTAAAAGTTGGGTACAATTTTAATCCAACCCTTTTTTTTTTTTTTACAAGATTTGGGTAAAAAAGAAAATTTGTCCGAGGAGTTTGCTGGAAAGGTACATGTTATATGTGTTACACAATATTAGGTGAATAATGTGTTGTCCAGAATTATGTGAAATATCATGTCCATGTTGAGAAGATTTACATACATTCATGCAAATAAATGTTGCGGAAAGACACAAGTGCATGATCGTAGTCTATTTCGAACAAAGTCGTCCATCTTCTGTCGATCTTGAACACACTTACGTAAAGTCGATGAACATGCAGCTGATTCGAAGCGGTGACCGACCACGCTAGCGCTTCAATCATAGTTGTTAACATCAGTTGTGTATAATACCAACGTTTAGGTATCTAAACTTGTGTTTACCCAACGCGTGGTTCAAATATTAATCTGCATCGTCACTTTCTTACCCCGGAAATGCGCACAGTCGAATTTTGATATGACACTACACCCACAACAAAAAGTGAGTCATTTGACACATTTAAGCATAATTTTCGTGAGTCAGGTGTAAATTGACTCATTAGTAACAACCAATGAGTCTCTATTGACTCATTTATATTTCACCAGTGTGTCAATGATGAGCTGACGCATTTGCAAAATGCTTCGACTGACTCACATGGTCGTAAAAAATGAGTCAAGATCGACATAAGAGCATTTTAGAAGAAAAAAGTGAGTCAACTTGAAAGTGAGGCTGTATGCATGCGCGCGCATGCTTTCGTGACGTCATCCAAAATGCGCATTCTCGAGCCATATTTGAATTCCCGATCGACGACGCGACGTCGCCATCTTATATCTTGGATTCAGAAGAGTTTTGACTGCAGCTAGTGAAAAATTGGTACGCATAATTATTCATATGGTTTTAAACGATGATTTTTATGACTGGATTCGTGGGCTGAATCTTCTGATTATTATACAAATGATGCATGCGTTCATTTTACGATATCCGCACTCGAGTTGATGAGGCTGTTTGTAACTTAACTATAGATTCTCTACTGTATCGCACGAAGCCGTGTCGAATGAAAACATGCATGATCTTGCATCATTTTTTTATACAACGAAACTTCTAGATCCTTGTTATTTGATGTAAAACGAATTAATTCAAGATTGTTTCGTGACAGTATGGGTGACAAATAAATCTCAAGTTAAGGCTTAATTTAGTGCGTACAAAGTAGATTTTTCAGATTCGGGTAGCGGGACCACCGATTACATCGCTAAAATGTGATATTTTAGGATATATTTTCCATTGCAAATGTGGACAGTGACTCTGGCATGGTATGGTATGTGTGTGATAGGCCTAGGGAGTAGGGGGGTCTATGTCATGATGCACCCACAACAAAAAGTGAGTCACCCTTACTCAAATTGATGAGTCACTGGTTTGTCCGTACAGCGAAACACTTGAAGGATCATGTGAGTCACTATGACTCGATACAAATGAGTCTTATTTATCTAAGACTCACTTCAAGTGAGTCTTTAAGACTCATTTGTATCGAGTCATAGTGACTCACCTGATCCTTCAAGTGTGTCGCTGTACGGACAAACCAGTGACTCATCAATTTGAGTAAGGGTGACTCACTTTTTGTTGTGGGTGTATGGCAAGTGAAATTAAATTTCCAAGGGATTTAGTGTTTGGCAAGAGGTTGGGTAATACTTTACCCAACTTTTTTAAACAGCGATTTTGCACAGCAAAATTTTTGCACTCTTGTTTTAGAGTGCATGTTGACCCATACGCTTCGCATCCGTAATCTATATATAACAGACCTAATATAAAGCCCATGTAAACCATTACAATACTCGGGAGTTGCATCCCCACTGCCTATCAGTTTTACAGCGTAATAACGTCAGGCGTTTTTTGTATTTTTCAACAATAATTTCAATATGAGTAGCCCATGTTGATCTGTAGTCAAACCAGATGCAATCCTTAATTTTTAGCTTGACTGCTTTATATATATATATATAGTTTGCATTTTATAAGTGTCAATTTTGTGTGAAGATTAATATATTTCTTACGGATATAATGAAAAAAAGCGAAAAAGCTTTACTTACTATTTTCGGTGCTGCCTCTGATTCTGAGTCACAATCATGCGTGACCCACTTTCGAGAAAGCGAGGTGGTTTCGGTTATCAGGTGGCGATTCGCCTCGACTAAACACGACAACGTTGCCAAGGAATAATTCTCTACCGTTCCAAAGGCATTAACACATATATAAGTTGATTGTTCAATGGGAGCTGCATTTAAAATTACCAATGACAGCTACGCTTGACAACAACAAAAATGTTGACGATTTTCGGTGGGCGTTATTACAAAGGTAGAATTGACACTTGTGAAGACGCAAGTCAAGTACTTTTCGTCTTATGGTGCAATTCGTACAACGCGGAGACGAGCTTTTCTTTCACGCCTTTGCTGATTTGTCGGATAGAGTGTTGATTATAAACTACAATGGCTATTAGCGGTTCTAGAGGAAGACCTGGGGGCTGAATCTCCCCTTCCCGGCAAAATAAAAAGTCATCAAGCTCCCTTCATTTTCTTTTCCTGCTTATAAATTAGTTTTATGCGAGGTACATGTAGAAAGTGAATGCAAGAACCCCTAAGGTTCCCTATTCCTCCAAAGCCCTCCCCATGCCCCCTCCAAATATATACATTTATATCTCTAAAACCGCGTCTTAAATAACCGCAATCGGATATCTAATTCAAATTGAAGGGATGATGCAAGCAAGCTGAGTGCTTTCCATTGTTTAAAAGCCTATTTCCAGTACTTCCCGGTAATCTTTATGAATGTCAAAATATGATTACTTAATACTCTCCTTTTTCAGTTAAAATGAGAATATTTTGTAAACTAAAATTGAATCTGAAGATGAGTAGTGTGACAAAATATAAAGTTTCAAGCTGAACAATTATGTCCTTTTGTTAAATCATATTCCCTTGTGTGTGTTTTTTCCAATCAGAAAACTTACAAAGAAAAACATGTCGGCAGTCACAACATTTATTTAATGAAATATCAACATTTTCATCAGCCTTTTGCTTAAATTGATAACCGTCTTCAAATTATAAATACTGATTGCATATTAATCGTGCAAATCTTGCCCGTTTTATAGAAGACTTCTCTGTAGTTAAGATAGTGGGCAATCAGCTTTCGACTCTTTTCATAGACCTTCATTAAAAATTCATTTTTAAAGTGTTTCCTTCAGCGTATGTGTACTTGATTTGCATGTGAACAAAACATTTTGAGTATTATCAGCATAAAATAAGCGCATTATGCAACAATAGATTACTTTT
Organism: Strongylocentrotus droebachiensis; assembly: GCA_035222895.1. Classification (NCBI taxonomy): domain Eukaryota; kingdom Metazoa; phylum Echinodermata; class Echinoidea; order Camarodonta; family Strongylocentrotidae; genus Strongylocentrotus; species Strongylocentrotus droebachiensis. Next base: position 69,616 of record JAVYIG010007374.1, read on the forward strand.
TGTGTATCATTATAAAATCCCATCCAATGATAGTACTGAATTATTATAATTATGACTTATTTCCAAAATTTGCGAATTTGCCATCTCTGTCCGCCGTCAGGGAAAATATGCAATGACAATATTTAATTTTAGACTTTAATACAGAGTTAATGCCTTTTTGGCTCTGAACAGACATTTATGATGAGTCTTTGACCAAAAAGAAGATGGTCGGTACCTTAATGACGTATGGTGTTTATTGTACGCTGTACAAGAGCTCGAAGTGCCAATCACACTTATGGTGGACTTAAGTGCAAAAATAAAGCTAATGAGTTTTGAGAGAGCTGTGGGTCGTGCCCATGTTGCAATCAGATATTTCTAAGAACGATCGTCATCCTCCTCCATCTTAATATGGCGGATAATATATAAGCATGGCTTGGGGCTAGTTCAATGTGGCTGATTGAGCGGTCTCGCTCATTCGCACTATACCATAGCAACAAGAGCGGTGTAGCTCGTGAGGAATGAATGAAAACGGGGTAAAGACTAAAGGGACCTGCGTTAAAATTGCCATGGCGACAGGCACTTAAATGTATTTGTGGATTATCATAACATAATCGAATTCATGAGGTGTGGTGATCTAGCGGATAAGTCACCGGACTGCAGATCACGTGGTTCGTGGTTCGAGTCCCGCCTCTTCACTAATGTCCCTTAGCGAGACATTAATCTACATTTGCCTCTCTCCACCCAGGTGTAGTAAATGGGTACCCAGTAGGAAAAAATTCCTTGAATGATTTAGCGCCTTATTATGGCAGCTCAGCTACAGCTGGGGTAATAATATACCTTGTATTAAAGGTAATGCAAACTTTTGGGAAACTTTGACAATTGGATTCATATTATAGTAATGTGGTGGGCCAGTAAATGAGTTGAAGATGACAAGTTCGAATATAAATGAAAACACAAGAAGCTCGGAATTACAGTTGAAGTCCACTTTATTAAATATACAGTGCGTCCCAGAAAAAACGAAACCGAGAAGTATCGATGTTTTATCATAACTTAATCACAACCATAATTAATGAGTGATACATATTTGGAAAGCTTAGAGTCTCCTCTTTCAGTTGATGCTACTCAGATGATGCATATTTCACGCATGAGTGATTAAAAGCAATTTGAAGGAAGGAAACCAAATAGACATTTGGCGGGCGGTATCTGAATTTCGAAGAAAAATTATCATTTCTAAAAAGTTGAGTTTCTGCCCTTTCATATGACACCTCAATCAGGAAAAATGAGAGAGGAATAACAAAGTTATGTTTGTTTAAAGTAGCCCTTACATTTTCATAATTTTAACAAACGAATTCGTTTTCACTGGGTGCCTGCCGTAGCAAAAAGCAGATTTGACAAAAGACTTAACTCCGTTTCGTTGACAATCAGCCATGCATGAAGACTCTCGTCTACGGCTGATTGTCAACGAAACGGAGTTAAGTCTTTTGTTAATTTCGTTTATTGATACGGCAGGCAGCCTGTGAAAACGAATTCGTTTAATAAAATTATGGAAATGCAAGCACTACTTTAAACAAACAGAACTTTGTCATTCTTCGCTCATTTTTCCTGATTGAGGTGTCATATGAAAGGGCAGACACTCAACTTTCTAGAAATGTGATTTTTTTATTCGAAATTCAGATACCGCCCGCCAAATGTCTATTTGGTTTCCTTCCTTCAAATTGCTTTTAATCACTCATGCGTGAAATATGCATCATCTGAGTAGCATCAACTGAAAGAGGAGACCCTAAGCTTTCCGAATATGTATCATTCATTAATTATAGTTGTCATTAAGTTATGATAGAACATCGATACTTCTCGGTTTCGTTTTTTCTGGGACGCACTGTATATGTCAGCCGAAGCTCCAATCGTTGCAAACGAAGAGTATTATTATTATATAAACATTGTAAATAAGCTGTTTCTCTCAGAGGCTGGGCGGCCCTATTGATCGTCACTAGCAGCACATCCTACTAAACATGTTAAAGGAATGAAATAAACTCTCAAATAATATACTCTCAAATAATATCAACTAAAAACTGACTTCAAAATCCCGCACCTCGCATTTAAATACCGCGGCACCCGACGAGGCTTAGATATTACATGATATTGCCAGCCAACCAGGAGGACTCTTACGAAGCCAACCAATTACAAGACGGGATATATCAAATTACCCTTTAGGTCATCCGACCAATTAAGAGAGGAGTTATACCTTTAATTAATTAATTATAACCAATGACAAAGCATAATAGATGAGTGTTATCTGATCTAGTCATCGACAGAAATGGGAGGAGTCTATCTCTTCGCGAGAATGTCGCGTCCCCGGCAAAACAGTCTATTGTCTAACTCGTTATTGGAAATGAACACCTGTACATCTCGATGCAGGAATTCATTTCCAACGTGCTTTTCGAAATGAACACTTTAATCTAATGCAAGAATTCAAACCCAGGGGTTGTTTACCCGTTCCCGGCATACTATTGGAAACATAATTAATGCAATTTAACTTTTAGGTGAATACAATTAATCAACCCAGCCCGGCTCTTATATGGCTCTAGCGACCCCTTTAGCCCAAATGAGCGTACCACTACAGTAATTCTATAAAATGTTGATATATTTCGATGCCCCTGTGGATGTTTTATAAGCACTAGAAAATTTAGCCCCTAAAACACTTTTGCTTTCGAGAAATTTAATAATCAAATTTTTACCGGTGGTCCCAGTAAATTTCAATTATTTCAAATAGCGCCTAAGGCCATTCCATGGAAGCTGCGACCAAGAAAATCTCAGAATATGCAGTTTTTATATATAACTTTCAAACGGGAATAGCAAATCGGTCGATGGTAGTCAAGAAACATTGTTGTAAAGATAAATTAATATCAGTCTTGAGAGGGCGCTATACAATATAAAGAGTCTATTATTTGCAATTCCATCACTAGTGTAGACTCGATTTCAACCGCGACAACAATCATTGAATATTGTAAAATCGCATATGCTTCTAATATGTTCATTTGAACCAAGTTCATGACCCCATACCAAAACTTTGTAATACCTTTAAGCGCAGTAGAGTATATTCATATAGTAGCTGTGCTATACAAATTATTAAAATATACATCAAGAAACAACTACAGCTTTGGAAGTGTTCACTAGGAAAGTGCAGGAATGACACTTTGAAAAGGAAAACGAATAAATCCAACCTTTTTTTAATTGAATAGGAAAGAAGTCCCTTCGTTTATTGACCATTTAAAACAACAAAATATACAAAACAACAATACAATAGAAGAATGATATCAAATAACAACAACAAACAAAAGTAATAATGGTCAGGGTCCCTGAGAAGCAAGACTGCTTGTAGTCGGGACCCTATATACAAGTACATTATAACATAAATATAAATTTAAATGCACTCGCACGCATAACAAGCAAGCACACACACACACACACACGACAGATTGGAGCAAAGATATAAGGGGAAGGAAAAATACAAGATAAAGAGCTACGAAGAGAGATCGAGATTATTTAAAGAACTAAATAAATGTAACTTGCACAATACTTTAAATCTGGATAGTGTTGTGCTATTTGTAATGTTACTACTTAACAAATTCCATTCATACACCCCTGTGAATCTAATTGAATTGCGAACATAATTGAATCTCGAGAAGGGTTTATGTAAATCTTGATGTTGTCTAGTTAAATGAGTGTGGAATTTTGAGTTTGTTTGAAACATGTTAGAAAAAACTTCTGGAAGGGCGCCTTTATTATATTTATACATAAAAATCCAGGTATTCAATCTTATCAGTTCGAAAAGAGACATAATTTTATATTTAACAAAAAGTGGCACGCTTGGAGTCATATAATGAGAGTTGGTCAACAGACGAACTGCTTTCTTTTGTAAAATAAACAATTTTGATAAGTTTGATTTGAAAGTATTGCCCCAAATTATAGTACAATAGTTCAGATGAGGAAGTAATATAGCATAATAAATATTAAATAATATTCTGAGGGGTAAAAAATCCTTAAGTCTATAAAATACACCAATACATTTGAGCAATTTATTACAGACACGATCAATATGTTTTTTCCAATTTAAATTTTCTTGGATGGTTACTCCTAAGAAGTCAATGCAATCTTTTCTTTCGATAGCAATATCATCAATTTTTACAACTTCAATGTCACTTAATACCTTTCTCTTCCTAGGATGGAAAATTACATATTTAGTTTTTTCAAAATTAAGTTGCAATTTATTACATTTGAACCAATTATTTAAAATACACGATTCTGAATTCACAGTGGAAATCAATTGAGATGTATTAGCATGGGGGAACACAACAGCAGTGTCATCCGCAAAGAGAGAAAACTTCAATAATTTAGATGAATTAACAATGTCATTTACATATAAAATAAACAAAAGTGGCCCCAAAACTGAACCCTGAGGGACACCGATATCAATATCCATGGGATTGGATTCGACACCATCGACCACCACATAATGTTTACGACTTAATAAATAATTTTGAAACCATTGAAGCGGTATACCACGAATACCATAGTAATTCAATTTTTTCAAGAGAATGTGGTGATCGATGGTAACAAAAGCCTTGGATAAATCCATAAATACACCACAACAAAAATTACCACTGTTTAATTCTTGTAAAATGTAATCAGTAAGATTCAATATACTAAGTGAAGTACTGAAATCTTTACGAAAACCAAATTGGTCATTAATAAGGATTTTGGATTTATTTAAAAAATCATACAGTCTTCTGTGCATTATTTTTTCTAAAATTTTACAAAATATGGATAACAAAGCTACTGGTCTATAATTTTCAATGTTATTTATGTCAATCTTTTTATATATTGGTATTATCTTTGCAATTTTTTAACTATCTGGCATAATACCACTCATAAAAGATTTATTAAATACATCGCACAATGGCTGTACAAAATAATGGATACACTGTTTAACAACTTTTGGCGAAATACCATCTGGTCCACAGGCTTTATTACTTTTTAAAGTTGATGCTATTTCTATAATTTCATTGACACAAGTTGGTTTAATATAAAATGAGTTGAACGATTTGTCTGGTAAAAATTCCTGAAATGAGTAGGATGAAGAAATTGAACTCGAAAGTTTTTTACCTATTTTGACAAAAAATGAATTAAAATATTGAGCAACATCTATCCTTGAACTTATTTTTATATTTTCATGATACATTGTTTTGGGAAATGCATTTTCTTTTTTGTTTCTATCACCATGCACTGTATTAGTAAAGATGTTATCTATCAAAGAAACTGAGCTATGAGTGACCCTTGTGGGTTTAGTAATTAACGGGTACATATTATATGAAAACATAGTGTCCAAAAAATCGTTTGTTGTGTTATGAACATCATAATTAATCAGGTTTATATTATAATCACCCATTACATATATGTCCTTCTTGTCACATTCTAAAATATCAAAAATTGCTTTTATCTTCTCACTAAAGGGTGTAATATTGGTGTCAGGAGGACGATAAATGCATCCTATCACAACATATTTATTATTTTGAATAGTTTCAATGAACAAAGTGTCATAGTTTGCAGTGGATGAAGATAGGTCTGCAAGAACTGTATATTCTATATTATATTTTACATATAATGCTACACCTCCACCTGTTTGTGATGGTCTACACACTTGAACTAATTTGTAACCATTTATATTGAACATACCAAAATGAGTAGAAGGCTTAAACCATGTTTCTGAGATTGCAATATAACTGAAGTCATAGTCAATAGATGACAGGAGAACTTGAAATTCATTAAAATTCCTCGGTAGGCTTCTTGCATTTAAATGCAACATGAAAATATATGATTTCTTATCTTTATATTGTGTATTAAAATTGTCACAAAAAGTATGTTATTTTACATACAATGTGTTACAATCGTCATCAGATAAGATATTCTCAACATTGAATTTCTGATTTGGCGAGTTCATGTTAAATGGATTAACTTTAAATTTTAACAGTTTATCTACATTTATATCTTTATCCAAATGAAAGAATGTACACATAGACCAAAGGAATTCACAGTCATCTTCATAATAATTGAATGGAAAAATCTCGGATAAACATTGAATACATAGAGAGGAAGATTAAGCGCAAGAGCAGTACACACTCACACCCATTCACAACACTCACTCACTTAGCAATAAATTTAAAAGTAAACAGTAAACAAAAGACTAAATGAAAAAGAACAAATAAAAATGTATTTAAAATCGTACATAAAAAATGGACACAAAAATGGAATATATAAAATTAAATGAAATGCCTATATAGGTATGGGAGGAATGGATTGGTATATTTTAGTAGTCTGCTTTATAAAAAAGCTGCATAAGTTGTAGGAGTGAGACATTCCAACAAGGTGTTAAACAGTATATCATGAATGTGTTTTAATGTTTTTCAGATCTCCTTCACTTGCAATAAGTTTGGTGATGCTCTTACCTCCGGTTGCGTTGATAAGAGCACAAGAATTGAAATTAGAATAAAATTGTGGATCCTGTAGCAATTATATCAGATGAATTTGAAAATTAGATAAATACCTGCCCTTACCCCCCCCCCCCCCCTCCCCCCCCCCCTCCTTCCCCCTCTTCACCCCATCGATTCGCAGCCTTGTGATCGAGAGTTTGCGGAGTACAATAAACACTTTTTTCATGAATTTGAGAGCGAGCTTTATAACCGAGTGGGAAAGTGTATGTTTTGGATGTTGAAACTTGCTTTTTAGAGCAAGATAACTATTGGAAGTGGTTTCTTTAAGATTCACTACTTCTATTACAAATTCAAATTCAAATTCAAATTCAAATTCAAGTCTATTAATACAAATCCACAAGTTCGGTTGCTATCAATATGACACGAACAACAACACATTAGAAAAAAATACATACATTGGGACACAATACATACATTAGGTCAAAATAAACATCCAAGATATCGGGTACATGGTTGTAAGTAAATCAAGAGTAACTTAAAAGTAATAGCCCTCATTTTCAAAGTATGTGGGTATTTTAAAACAAGAACAGAACTAAAATAATTATTTTGCTTCTGTTTTGTTTTTGCTTTTGTTTTTTTGCCTTTAAAGGTAAAGACCAGTATTGGAAACGCCCCAATTTCAAAAAATGAAATGGAAGCTCGTATTACCAATCATGTGAAAGAATATGTTTTGACTAATACATAATGATAACAATTTTGCCGGGAACCACCTACTAATTGATATATTTGGTAAATTAGTTTATCTATTGGTGTGTGAGAGATAAACGCACGTGTCGCACACGTGTGCGTAGTCCCATTTACATCTTTCTGTGTACAGTGCTTGTAACTTTACGAAGACTGGGCCAAATTTCTTATCATTATGATGATTCCAGAACCTTGCAGTACACACCAATACTTATATGCTAGATGATCAACCTTTTTCTGATCGATTCCACAACGTTTCTTTCACAATGCAATCGCATGACCAGAACTGGTCTTTATCTTTAAGGCAATCTATAGTTTGGGTATCATGAAAAGTAGAAACAACAGAAAGTATGGATATTTAGTTTCTTATCTCGAAATTTTATGAGAATTGAACATATTTACAATAGATGACTACCACTGTTACTACCGTCTACGTCTTGTGTAGTAATTTCTCTCTTTATACATACATTTAACTTATACTTAGTACACATATACTACTCTCATAGTCACTAATTTGGGGTACAAAATGAAATATATTTATAATACTGTCAAATAACGACGACCTCCAGTCGACTAATTTCTTTCATCGTACCACTGTCACAGTAACAAGAGGTCACCAGTTCAAACTACAAAAGAAACAAGTGAAATCTCAATTGAGGCAGAGCTCTTTTTCACAGAGAGTAGTAAACGAATGGAATGGTCTCCCATCATGTAGCAGAAAGTCCATCACTCAATTCTTTCAAATCAAATCTTGACAAGAACTGGTCACTGAAGAAGGACAAGTTTAATCCTGATGAACTATTCAACTGTCCATGTTCATCCGTAACTGCACAACGCCAAATTCAAGAGTAACCCACTAGCGGACACCGAGGGGCAAATCAGTTTTGTATAACTTTATGCCTACTTCCAAGGTATGATATCCAAGGTATGAAACAAATCGGTTCTCTGGTTATTTAGAAGTTAACTGTTCATAAAGTAATGACACTCTGTTTCTACCCCTGTAAAACGTGTTAAAAGTGCTAAAATGTTGCATTTTAGTGCTCTAAAAAGCTTATCATACATGGTTGTAGTGCAAGGTAATTACATACAATTTTCTTCCTTTTCCCCCTTCTTCTTGCAAGGAGGCCCTGTAAAATATGGGGAGGGGGAGATCCAAGAAATTAATTTAAAATATAACTACTACAAGTGCAACTCTCACACAACTCCTAATACACGATAACAATTCAGGAGGATGTTTAAAAACGTCTTTTCGAAATGACGATTCACTGCGGGTAGAACTCCTCAAGATTGGTTTTAAATGGTGATCCAAATTTACATGGCGCCATATCATCTGTTTAAAAAAAATTAAAAGACGCATGCTCCTGCAATAGGCCATTTTCGTAATGTAACCAAATTTAATGCATACGCCTTTGTAAAGTGCCTCAATACAAATTATTTTATTCACCTGATGAGAATAATAGTATTTCAATAGACAGAATCCGAACTGCATACATTAGTTGTTGCCAGGTTGGACAAACATTATGGCTTGACCTACCTAGCAACACTTAATATATGCAGTTGCATTCCGACTATTGAAATACTATTAATCCTATCAGGTGAATGAAATAATTTGTATTGAGGCACTTCACAAAGACTTATGCATTACATTTGGTTACATTACGAAAATGGCCTATTGAGTCAGTGTGTTCACATCTGCTTCTTCTTCTTCTTTACGTGCCATGTCCTGAGACGTTGGCGACCATGAAATGCCACAACTCCTTGTCCCATATTGTATGAAGTAATTTATTCTCCCCCAGATCAATTCCACCTTTAGATATCCCATCCTTTAAGCTTCTCATCCACAGAATCCTCCTTCTACCCCTACTCACTATGAAAATGACAGAAAGCGGACAAAATATACAGTTCCTCAGGTAGACAAAGGAACATCCCTTCGCTGCTATTATGTAAAAAGGTGAATATGCATGTGACACCTGTTCTACACATTTTTACATAATAGCAGTGAAGGGATGTTCCTTTATCTACCTGAGGAACTGTATATTTTGTCCGCTTTCTTTGTCAGTCATGTTCATAGTGACTCCTTCTCCCCTCTATTCTTCTAGTCAATGCAAGATTTTCCAAGCCATTCTTTCGAATAACATGACCCAAGAGGCTCAGCTGTCGACCTCTTGTATTTTTCAGAAGCTTTCGTCTTGTTCCTGCCATGGCAAATACCTCATTATTAGAAACTCTTTCTGTCCATGAAATTCTAATCGTCCTTCTCAGGAACCAAACTTCACAACTTTCCAGTCGCTTTCTTAGGTCTGATGTCAGGGTCCAAGCTTCACATTCCTACATCCGAACTGGATACACATAGCAATTAAGTACGCGCGGTCTCGTCTACATCTTCAGCTACTTATTCTTTAATATGTTTTCTAACTTGGAGAAAGTTGATTTTGTGCAATCCTTCTCTTGATTTCACATCTGATAAAATATGTATTACATGACTGATTTGAAGTGTTAATTCTAGACTGTCGATTTCACAAAGGAAAGACTAACTAAAGAGTAACATCCGTTCAATAAATGCGTCTCCTGACCCATCTCGTTGGTTGATCAATTTCCTCCAACCTCCATCTCAAAATATGTAGGAAGGTTCGTTTCAGAAGCGGATGCCTCCATCCATATATGATAGGGTTAATACTGCTGTTTGCACTGAGCACAACGTATGCAAAGAGATCATAGATGGGATGCACATGAATGAGGATGCAAATTAAGGTGAAGGCTACTGCGATTATGAAAGCCAGGACGATCAGGACCATGTTCTTCGCGACCTCTGTCTCAAGTTTGAACAATGGTACAGGTGCTACGTACGGTTTTGGGAGTGGCGCAAGACGCCCTTGGTTGGGCCTTCTTGTAGTTCCCTCCTGATCCTGTACGATTGTGCTTATAGCTTGGATAGTCGAAACACTGGCAGACCTAGGGGTGCAAGAGATTGGTTCTCTCGTTGTTATGCTACGATTTGGCATTCGTGTTGTCGCAGGAACGAAAATCTCATCTGGATTGGAGGTGCCAGGCTCTTGAATGCACAACGCCATCCCCGGGGTGGCCGAAAGCGTTGCCGGTTGGTTGCTTGGGCCTGCTTTGCAGGAGTCATGATCTCTACGACTACGTCTGTCCTGATCCTGTACGATTGTGCTTATAGCTTGGATAGTCGAAACACTGACAGACCTAGGGGTGCAAGAGATTGGTTCTCTCGTTGTTATGCTACGATTTGGCATTCGTGTTGTCGCAGGAACGAAAATCTTATCTGGATTGGAGGTGCCAGGCTCTCTAATGCGCAACGCCATCCCCGGGGTGGCCGAAAGCGTTGCCGTTTGGTTGCTTGGGCCCGCTTTGCAGGAGTCATGATCTCTACGACTACGTCTGTCCTGTTGACCGAGAATGCAGGCCTCGTTTGAAGTCGTCCCCCTGGAGTGCGACCGAATCACTTTTGCAATAAGAAGATACAAGACAAGTGTCACAACTACACAAATGAGTAGGAATGAGCCAGCCACCATATCCAGTAAGGGCCCTTCCGCGATGGTGCAATATAAACTGCCGAGAAGACCCGTTCTGGCTTTTCCGGTTACCACGAATGTCGAAGTTGTTATGAGAGGAAAGAGGGCTCCAAATAAAAACATCACCGTGGACTTGCAACGCGAAAACACCCTCTTTTTGACGGCCAGGGGTTGGGTGATGCAGATGTAGCGATTGAAAGCAATGAGGGCCAACGTGAAGGCACTTGATCCCAGTGTAGTGTATGCCATCACTCCTGCAACGCCGCATGCCAGGTTAAAGAACTCCGACTTAACATCTAAGAGAGCGGTAATCTGTATCGGCAGGAGGAGGCAGGTTAGGAGATCCGTTATGGCTAGAAAGCCCAAGAATCGGTTGCTGTAGGACTGTAGCCTCCGTGAGGTCGAGATGGCGACGAGGACCAATGAATTACCACACACACCCGCACAACAGATGAGACCACAAAGGACAACCGCTACCAGTCTATACGTAAAATTTACGCTGGGATAGCCTGGCAGTTCGGTCGTCAGCTCAAAATCGTTCGCCATACTTCAATGGGCACAGGAATACACGTATCTGCAGTAGAAAATGATTAAAATTGATAAAAACATGGTGATGATAATTTACAGGAACGTTAACTCAGATAATTGTTCTTTCAGGCAACGAAAGCTAGACCTCTTTAAAAATAAGAAATTATTCCATCTTTTCTCCCACTATACATGTATTATGAATTACCTTTTTGAGTAATGAGCAGGGGCGGATCTAGATTTTAACCTTTTTGCTAAGGCTGACCCAATGACGATGCGGAGCATCGTCCACGAGCCGCGAAGTCCGAGCCACGTAGCGGCGAGGCAATTTTATGTTTGCTATTTTGAACCCCATTCAGTGATGTGCTCTTGGCATCTACTACTTTTTTTCAAAATTTGGACCCTACTTTCCTCCTTGGGGCATCGTGAAAGCTCTTTTTTCATAGTCTACGATTTTAAAACCAAGCATGGTTGAATCTTAAACTGTTTTAGGCAGCATGGAGTAAACGATGGGAGGAAGATTTGTATTCTGATCAACAATTTATTGTGGATTATACATGTTACTGCCGCAAATCCGAATTATGATGACAACGCACCAGTTTTTATTTAGACTGATGTTATCACATTTCGTGTATACATGTTTAAATACCATATTGCCAATAAAGTTTGAATAATTGTTTTCTTACCTCTTTTCATTAACTATTGATTTTAAAAAATGTATTGGTAAATAAAAAGATTATTTCTTTTCAGTACTATATCGTTCAATCTCTAAGACTCACCAAATCGATCAGTAGAGTTCTGAGAAGATATAAACATTATCTATCAAGAATAAACCATTTTGTCAAAACCATTTACTAATAAAATTGAATGAAAAGAGGTGAAAGAAAAAATTCCATCTTCACCGGCAACAGTGCAAATCCTTAAGAAATATATTAAAGGGATAGTTGAGTTCTGTTTTCAGACCGCAAAATTAATGCCTTTAAAGTGCATGGTTATTGCTCTTATTCTTATCTATGACATTTCTAGTGCCCTTTTAGAACCTAAAATTGCTATGAAGGTAATTTTAGACCTCAAAATGTGTGAAATTTAGCCAATACGAGCATACCAATTGAGCTCCACTTTCAAAAAAACATTGTGACCTTTAATTAATTATTTAATTAAAAATAACAATACATGGGCCGGCTGGTTATGCGTAATATAAGCAACACTAAAATGCCAACAAAAAAGCCAACATCGGCATTGGCTGAAATAGGACATAAAAGGCGTTATTTCATTTTTTCAACGGTTTTTTCAATTTTTTCAAAATACCTAATATTTGTGGTAGTACACAAGTATTAGAAATCGTTATATTTCAGCCGTCTCTGAACCGATTTTGATGAAACAAAGATGATTTTGTCATTTAAATATTATGTTCTTTCAAATTTGACACTCAGTTTTTCATTATCTCACAAAAAGAATATTTTGTGTAGCGCCCTCTGCAATAGAACTTGTAGAACCAAAGTGCAGGTTCAACTAAAAAGACGTGAGAAAAGAAAGTGGTATTGTAATTTGAACTCACCGATAAGGAACTAGGAAAACTGGAAGTGATAAGGAGACTGGAAATGATCCCAAAACTAGAAGTGTCTTCTCGACGAATTCACTACGTTGTCTCGACGACGAAACACTCTATCAATTCAAACAAGGCAATACAAAATCTTGTCGGAAGCTTCGACGAAAACCAAAACTACCAGGAATATATATACAATAACAAGATGTGTCCAGAAACAAAATGGCTGCCTCTGGCTAGCCCAAGCGTAAACCGAAGAAAATGAGTGAATAGCCTACTTGGCGAATTAAACAAATAAAGACTCGTATTTAATCCAGCGAAGAAGAAAATACTAACGCGGACGATTAAATAAACCGAGAAATACAAAGTCGCAAAAGTCGTACGCTATGGCCCGAATTCACAAAGCAAGGTTTGAGCTCAGACCAAGGTTTGAGGTCAAACCTCCTTTTGTTTCGCCAAACCTTCTTTTGTTATTTACAAACCTGGTTTGTAAATAACAAAAGGAGGTTTGGCGAGACAAAAGGAGGTTTGAGCTCAAACCCGGTCTGAGCTCAAACCTTGCTTTGTGAATTCGGGCCTATATGTATGAAGTAAGGAAGTACGAAGTGATGCGCTGACAAATGACTAAACCGTGCACACGTGTATCTCCGATGAGTACATATGGAATGAGTGGCGATAATCACGCTGCTAGCCCAAAACACAAGACTATGGAACGTGATTGGCGCTTAATAGAGAAAAACAAGCCATGGAGACCATGTCTTATCGCAGGTGGGAGGTTACTTAAAATATGCACGCAATTTACAAGACAAAAAGGAAGTGCCGATAAAAATGAAGGAAGGAAATGCCGATAACTTGCAATTTCTAAAAGTTTGTTGACCCCACAATAAATGGGTGTATGGAACACTACAAACTCAACTTTCCCTTTAATCTTCACACAAAAGTGAAGATTAATATATTTCTTACGGATATAATGGAAAAGGCAAAAAAGCTTTACTTACTATTTTCAGTGCAGCCTCTGATTCTGAGTGACTATCATGCATGGCCCACTGCCGGGAAAGCGAGGTGGTTTGGCTATCAGGTGGCGGATCGCCCCGACTAAACACGACAAGGTTGCCAAAGAATATTCCTATACTTTCAACCGTTCCAAAGGCATTATCACATATATTAGTCGAATGTTCAATGGGAACTGCTTTTAAATTTGACGCATCCCATTTCGAAACAACAAATAACCGAAGACATAAATCAATATAAGGTTTCTTCCTTACAAAGAAAATGATCGTTAAAAACTCCAAACACGCGCAGTAATTAATGCCTCTGTCACATATACACTCCGGGGCCCGTACGGCGAGTAAAAACAGACATTTTGGGAATTTCCGGCCGGTGTCCGGCCGGCTGCCGTCAAATTCCTACGGGCGCCGGGACAGTTTTCTAAGCCGTACGGGCGCCGTGGTGCTGAGTCGGCTGCTCCCAATTCTCCCGGCGTTTTTATCTGACCGTTAGCCCGTAGAAAGCCCGTAAAGGGCCCGTGGGGCACCTTACGGGTCCCGTGCGGGCTCCGGACGGTGCCCGGACGGTGCCCGGACGGGCCCCTCACGATTTTGGGGGTCAATTTTCATGAAAAATCTTTACGGGCGCCTTGCGGTGCTCAAGGGTGATATGCACAACAATAGGCGTCTGCCGTCCGGGGGCCATTTAAAATGAATATTGCCCATGCGGGTTTCTCACGGCGGCATCTCGAAATGTACAACGCATTTTTAAATACAGGAGAGGCGGATACCAGAGGACACCTACAGAGTGAGTCGGAAAAAATGTTCCACTTTTTAAAAGTTGTATTGTTTGAAGTATGAATATTTAATCATGAGTTTCATGATATGTCTTGATAGATTTATCCTCCCAGTACATTTAGGTACCATTTTCATTTGAATCTCTGCATGCATGACTGAACATCAGACAATCTTTACAAGACTGCTAGATCGATCTCACTTAATTGAGCCAAGTTGCTGGGTGAGGAATAAAATAATGTTTTGAACAAAGACAGCCATTTTTTTTCAATTATCCAATTAGCCAGACAGACAAAAATACACAAACACACGCGCACGCACACGCACACACACACACACACACACGCACACACACGCATACGCACACACAACACACACGGTGACAATTGTTTCATACTTACCCCTTTTGTGATTGAGCATTGATTTTTATCAAGATCACTGAATGTTTAAGTGGCATAACCATAAAAATCTTTCCCTTTTGTACACATTCACTACCACCATCATGTCATCATCATCATCATTGCCATCATCTTAATCTTCATCATCATCATTATCATCATCATCATCATCATCATCATCATGAAGCACAACATCCGCCAATACGCACCAAGAGGACAGCGGCCACTCAACTTATCGTACGATAACAAGAATTCCCGACAAAAAGTAACAGTTTGGGTGGGCCTTGTCGGGAATGGAATGCTCATTTATGTGCGTGTGCACGTGCGTGTGTGTGTGTGTGTGTATGTGTATGTGCGTGTGCGTGTGTGTGTGTGTGTGTGTGGGTGCATGTGCGTGTACGCGTGTCTGACTGCCTTTGTTCAATATTCAATTTCAATTCAATTTCAATTTAGTATTGTCCATTTCTGGATATTTTATTCAGTGATGCATGCAGAGATTCAAATGAAAATGGTACCTAAATGTATTAGGAGGATCATGCTCTATCAAGATATATCATGAAACCCATGATTAAATATTCATACTTCAAACAATACAACTTTTAAAAAGTGGGACAATTTTTCTGACTCGCTCTGTAGTTCAGTGCACCGCACGGCACCCGGCCGGGCGCCTTGAGGACCCTGGCCGGGCCCCGGCAGGGCACCTTCCGGGACCCATCGGTACACCTGGTCATCGGACGGAGCCCGTAAGGTTACCGGTCGGCACTCGGTCGGCACCCTGCCGGCACCCTTACGGGCGCCTTGCATTTCACTCGACCAATTTTCTCCGGGCACCTCCCGGGCGCCGCAGAATATGTGACCACACATGCCGTAGAAATGAAAATCGGACGGTTCCCGTACGGTCTCTGAATCCACGGCAAGCCGCCGGGTAGGGAGAATCGTACGGGGCCCGGTTTATATGTGACTTAGGCATAAGCAAGGACTTAATCAAGGCACTGAATTTCAGTACCCTCCTGGCCAGTGTAACCCATAAATATCATGTTTGAATGACGTAATGAATCACTGTAATAAATCAATAGAAGAAGAAAAAAGGAAAAAAGAATATACGCGCCTTTTCAGTACCCCCCCCCCCCCCCCTTCAGCAAAAGTCCGGTGTTTAAAGTCAATACGGGCAGATCTTTTTCTTTGTTACTAGCCGGAGATTTTGGGAACACACCTGCGGTCCCTCCGTTCCTGGAGTGGGGGGGGGGGGGGGGGGGGGGGGGCTGGTACTAAGAACAAAACACTTTGCAGATTTAACTTCGCCCCACATCTGCCCCCAAAATCTAGATGTAAAGCATACCTTCAAATTACTAGAAATTGGGTTATCATTGCAAAGGGAAGCAAACAAGCTTTTGGACTAGTGGCAAATCACTGATAATACCATTTTCTAACAAAGCTCAGAACTACTAACAGTTAAAAGTTGTGTTGTTTTGTCACGGTGTAGAGGTGGGCACTGCGCATGCGTAAAGGTGGTCATAAAGACAATCGAGAAAAAACCACAATCACCCTTAAAGGTAATTTCAATAGACTTATCAATCACCATTTGAAATGTGCAACATTATAATGACGTGTTACATGAACATGAACATAGAAACATAAGCTTTGATTGATATGGGAAATACATGAACAGGGTATTGAAATTGTTCTTAAGCTTTTTTGTATAGAAAGTTTGCGAATAACTTGTGGCTTGATTGCGTCCATGCTATGTCATTTGGTCATGGAGGTCTGAACGGACTGATGAAACATCCTAATATAAAGCAATTTCAAGAGAACCATGATTTTTCTAATTTTAAGTCATCGTGTAGAGTGTAAACTTAACAAATTCTGTAACTTATGCTCTTCCTCGTTTTTTCTTTCTTTCTCTCTTCCATTACCCCCCCCCCCCCCTCTCTCTCTCTTTCTCTCTCTCTCTTTCACTCTCTCTCTCTCTATCTATCATCTCTCTTCCTTTTCACTTTTCTTACTCCCGCTCTTTCTGCATCATCCCCCCCCCCCTTGACAACAAAACTATTTGTAAATGGGCCCACACACTCCGTAGGGGTAAGCCCAAGGACTACGCCTTCGGCAACTCGAGCTCAGTCAACATCACTATAAACCACAATTGGCTCATCCGCCTGACGTCCAAGCCATCCCCCAGAGCAGCACCTGCAACATTCGAATCCGGTACTTTCCCTTTGACTACGAGATCTGCCATCTCAGGTACGGATCAAGTTTGAAGTTCAAGTTTATTTTGTTTCACATTTCACAAAAAAGAATTCCTATAATTGACAAAATTAGAACATAATATGAAATATACTTTAAAGTGTCACATTCTATAATCAATTCTTTGAAAAGAGGTCGAACTTAATTGTATTGAATAGTAGGTTATACAGGGTGAAATGTGAGGAACCTATTGAAAAGCACAGCTTGTAGATAATAGGTTCCCATAAAAAAAAAAAAAAAAAAAAAAATGTTGATTGAAGTGGTTGCAATGGTGAAGGACGTAACAATAATAATAGGTGGGCAACCTGAATATTTAAAAATATATATATAATTCAGATGTATCCTACAGAGCGAAATCTTTCGATTAGTAATGCACACTCACATCTATCATGTAGGAAGATTTACGCCGGAGCATACTTCCATATATGAAAATAATATTGATTTTTCTTTTGCTGTCTCCATGCAATAATCTAGGCATATAATAATTATGTTTCTAATTACAGTACATCTCATTAAAAATCGCTAGAAAGCGACTCGAATACTATTTATTCAATACAAGTAAAGGCAAAGCCTAGATGACGGCTATTTACATTTTTAAATATTCACCATTTGGTTCATCACCTCTCTCTCTCTCTCTCTCTCTGACCTCCGCTCCCACCCCCTCTGTTTATTTATCCCCCATCTCCCACGATTCCCCTTTGTCCCATTTTTGATATCTTCTTTCCTCTCCATCTCCTCAAACCGCAATCCATCCCTCGCCCCCTCTATCTATCTTTCTTTTTCTCTATTCTCCAGATGCCTATTTCAAGCGTAACGTCGAGTGATACGAGAGCTGTCATGACCGCTACGTTGACATAACCATGTATCTTAAACTACTTCGGAAATCCTTTTACTATTAGTAATAAGCTCGTCATGCCCATCGTCCTTCTTTCCGCACTCTCCATGGTCGGGTTTCTCATGCCCTACCACGTCGGCGTCATCAAGGCCAGTCTCAGCGTCACGTTGACGCTCTCGATGACGGTGTTTCTGCTTCTCGTCGCCGAAACGATACCGCGGACTTCGGACAGCATGCCACTAATCAGTGAGTAATCATGATACACCAGTCACACAGAAGAGATCAACACCAGGACCCCGTCTTATAAGGAGTTGATATTAATCGCAACTAATTTGCGACTGATATCAATCGCAACTATTTTGTATTTATTTATTTTATTTATTTATTTTCAACATAAGGGAAGCATCACCCTATTCAGCTAAAAGCTGGTCTTCAAAGGGGTCCATCCACAAGATGAAAATACAATTTTTTGATAAAATACATTTGAAATATGATAACGATGACAAACAAACAAACAAAAACAATCAAACGAAACCATTATATATAAATAAAGAAAAATGAGAAGTGTAGAATAGGGGAAAGAAAGAAACAAGGAATAAAGAGGAGAAAGGGAAAACCAAGTATAAAATTGTTGCGTACAAAACAAATCAAACGACAACAAAAATCATCGGAAGGGGGTACTCCGAAAGAAGCGTTTAAATGCTTGTATTGAGACTACTGATTGAGCGACGGTGATTATTTAAGTGAATTCCACAGCTATGAACCTCGATAGACAAGTGAACGTTTACCGTAATTCGTTTTGGGTTAGGTGAGTTTCAACTTACGTGGGCCAGATCTTATATTATACTTTGATTGAATGAAAGAAAAACATTGCAAAGATAGGCTGGGCAGAGTTTGTGAATTGATCGATACATGATACAAGCTATAGGTGTTTTGACCAACGCTCATTCAGACGGTCTAGTTTTAGTAATCGGTACAAATCATTTGAAGGAAACAAATAATCCACTTTTAACACTGTACGAAGTGCTCTATTTTGCAGAATTTGTAAGCTTTTACAGGTATTTGTCCAAACAGGACTGCAGTAATCAAAGTGGCCCTGCAAGATGGATTTATAGAACAACAGTGCCGTATTCTGATTAATGTATGGTCGGAGTTATTTTATAACTTTTTTCTCAACATACAACATACTCAACGTGATTTTCCACAGCAAATTCCTATCGATAACCACTCCCAAATATTTACAACGTTCGACTTGTTGAATTTGTTATGCCATCAACAAATATATCAGAGTTATCAAATTCATGTTACATTTTATTCAGGCGTTGAGCTGATCCCATTAACATGGCCTCACATTTTATCAGATTAACTATCAGCTTATTTTCAGATAACCAATGAGATAAACTTATTTGGTCTTTATTCAAATCACGTACAGCTTACTGTGGATCTTTTGTTGATGTATATAAGCATGTATCGTCAGCATAATAGTGCTACTTCACAACAGTTAACACTTTGACATATCATTGAATAATAATGGGCCCAGAAGCGAGCCCTGCGGGACACCACAAATAATTGGTCTCTTTTCAGATAGATATCCATTCACAGATGTAAACTGATAACTGATGGGAGAATGCAAACTTGCGATTGATTGGAGGACTTGCGATTATTTACTTCAATATTACTTAAATAAATTATAATATTTTGTAAAATGTTTTATGCTTTGTTAATTCAGCATGGAATACGAATAAAAACTACCCTTCAATCCCCCGAATGGCAATGAACTAGTCGGGTTGGTGTCAGTATGGGGTCGGCTTGACATTGTAATTGAGATATGTTAGGGGAAAATCCGAATAGACCGAGAGCACACGAGATCGAAAATGTTTTTTCTAAACGGCAAAACCGTATTTGTTTATGTATGATGATGTATAAAGTGTAATACGCTTTACATTTCTGTGTCTCACAACATAGACCTCATTGAATTAATAAGCGCAGTTGCCATTCATTCACACGTAAAACAAACAAAACAACGCGACCCTTTTTTATTTTAAAGCATGAAATCTTAACTAGCCTTTATGAACAATAGTAGCTGTGCTATACAAATTATTAAAAAATACATCAAGAAACACCTACAGCTTTGGAAGTGTTTACTAGGAAAGTGCAGGAATGACACTTTGAAAAGGAAAACGAATAAATCCGAAGTACAAGAATTGAAATTAGAATAAAATTGTGGATCCTGTAGCAATAATATCAGATGAATCTAAAAATTAGATAAATACCTGCCCTTACCCCCCCCCCCCCCCTCCCCTCCTACCCCCTCCCCAGCCCATCGATTCGCAGCATTGTGATCGAGAGTTTGCAGAGTACAATAAACACTTTTTTCATGAATTTGAGAGCGAGCTTTATAACCGAGCGGGAAAATGTATGTTTTGGATGTTGAAACTTGCTTTTCAGAGCAAGATAACTTTTGGAAGTGGTTTCTTTAAGATTCACTACTTCTATTACAAATTCAAATTCAAATTCAAATTCAAATTCAAGTTTATTAATACAAATCCAGAAGTTCGGTTGCTATCAATATGAAACGAACAACATTAGGAAAAAATACATACATTGGGACACAATACATACATTAGGTCAAAATAAACATCCAAGATATCGGGTACATGGTTGTAAGTAAATCAAGAGTAACTTAAAAGTAATAGCCCTCATTTTCAAAGTATGTGGGTATTTTAAAGCAAGAACAAAACTAAAATTATTATTTTGTTTCTGTGTTTTTTTTTTTTTTTTTTTTTTTGCCTTTTAAGGTAAAGACCAGTATTGGAAACGCCCCAATTTCAAAAAATGAAATGGAAGCTCGTATTACCAATCATGTGAAAGAATATGTTTTGACTAATACATAATGATAACAATTTTGCCGGGAAACCACCTACTAATTGATATATTTGGTAAATTAGTTTATCTATTGGTGTGTGAGAGATAAACGCACGCGTTGCGCACGTGTGCGTAGTCCCATTTACATCTTTCTGTGTACAGTGCTTGTAACTTTACGAAGACTGGGCCAAATTTCTTATCATTTTGATGATTCCAGAACATTGCAGTACACACCAATACTTATATGCTAGATGATCAACCTTTTCTGATCGATTCCACAACGTTTCTTCCACAATGCAATCGCATGACCAGAACTGGTCTTTATCTTTAAGGCAATATATAGTTTGGGTATCATGAAAAGTAGAAACAACAGAAAGTATGGATATTTAGTTTCTTATATCGAAATTTTATGAGATTTGAACGTATTTACAATAGATGACTACCACTGTTACTACCGTCTACGTCTTGTGTAGTAATTTCTCTCTTTATATATACATTTAACTTATACTTAGTACACATATACTACTCTCATAGTCACTAATTTGGAGTACAAAATGAAATATATTTATACAGTGCGTCCCAGAAACAACGAAACCGAGAAGTATCGATGTTTTATCATAACTTAATCACAACCATAATTAATGAATGATACATATTTGGAAAGCTTAGAGTCTCTTCTTTCAGTTGATGCTACTCACGTGATGTATATTTCATGCATAAGTGATTAAAATTAATTTGAAAGAAGGAAAATAAAAAGTAATTTGGCGGGCGGTATCTGAATTTCAAAGAAAAATTCATATTTCTAGAAAGGTTAATTTTCTGCTCTTTCATATGATACCTCAATCAAGAAAAATGAGCCAGGAATAACAAAGTTCTGTTTGTTTAAAGTAGCCCTTACATTTTCATAATTTTAACAAACGAATTCGTTTTCACTGGGTGCCTGCCGTAGCAAAAAGCAGATTTTACAAAAGACTTAACTCCGTTTCGTTGACAATCAGCCATGCATGAAGACTCTCGTCTACGGCTGATTGTCAACGAAACGGAGTTAAGTCTTTTGTTAATTTCGTTTATTGATACGGCAGGCAGCCAGTGAAAACGAATTCGTTTAATAAAATTCGTCGCTGTTTTCACGAAGTGACGGTAGTGAAAACAAATTGCATTCACTTTGCGTTACGATTTTCCTCACTACCGTCACTTCGTGAAAACAAGGACGAATTATGGAAATGCAAGCACTACTTTAAACAAACAGAACTTTGTCATTCCTCGCTCATTTTTCCTGATTGAGGTGTCATATGAAAGGGCAGAAACTCAACTTTCTAGAAATAGGATTTTTTCTTCGAAATTCAGATACCGCCCGCCAAATGTCTTTTTGGTTTCCTTCTTTCAAATTGCTTTTAATCACTCATGCGTGAAATATGCATTATCTGAGTAGCATCACATGAAAAAGGAGACTCTAAGCTTTCCAAATATGTATCATTCATTAATTATAGTTGTGATTAAGTTATGATAGAACATCGATACTTCTCGGTTTCGTTTTTTCTGGGACGCACTGTAATACTGTAAAATAACGACGACCTCCAGTCAACTAATTTCTTTCATCGTACCACTGTCACAGTAACAAGAGGTCACCAGTTCAAACTACAAAAGAAACAAGTAAAATCTCAATTGAGGCAGAGCTCTTTTCCACAGAGAGTAGTAAACGAATGGAATGGTCTCCCATCATATGTAGCAGAAAGTCCATCACTTAATCCTTTCAAATCAAATCTTGACAAGAACTGGTCACTGAAGAAGGACAAGTTTAATCCTGATGAACTATTCAACTGTCCATGTTCATCCGTAACTGCACAACGCCAAATTCAAGAGTAACCCACTAAGCGGACACCGAGGGGCAAATCAGTTTTGTAAAACTTTATGCCTTCTTCCAAGGTATGATATCCAAGGTATGAAACAAATCAGTTATCTGGTTATTTAGAAGTTAACAGTTCATAAAGTAATGACACTCTGTTTCTACCTCTGTAAAACGTGTTAAAAGTGCTAAAATGTTGCATTTTAGTGCTCTAAAAAGCCTATCATACATTGTTGTAGTGCAAAATAATTACATACAATTTTCTTCCTTTTCCCCTTCTTCTTGCAAGGAGGCCCTGTAAAATATGGGGAGGGGGAGATTACACACGCTATCCCCCATCTAAAATTATGGGGGATGCAAACCCCCGCCCCCCCCCCCCATGAACATAACGACATTAATTTGAAATAGAACTACTACAACTGCAACTCTCCCACAGCTCATAATGTTTACATGATAACAATTCAGGAGGATGTTTAAAAACGTCTTTTCGAAATGACGATTCACTGCGGGTAGAACTCCCCAAGATTGGTTTTAAATGGTGATCCAAATTTACATGACGCCATATCATCTGTTTAAAAAAATTAAAAGACGCATGCTCCTGCAATTGAGTCAGTATGTTCACATCTGCTTCTTCTTCTTCTTTACGTGCCATGTCCTGAGACGTTGGCGACCATGAAATGCCACAACTCCCTGTCCCATATTGTTTGAAGTAATTTATTCTCCCCGAGATCAATTCCACTTTTAGATATCCCATTCTTTAAGCTACTCATCCACAGAATCCTCCTTTTACCCCTACTCCTCCTCCCCTCTATTCTTCTAGTCAGTGCAAGATTTTCCAAACCATTCTTTCGAATAACATGACCCAAGAGGCTCAGCTGTCGACCTCTTGTATTTTTCAGAAGCTTCCGTCTTGTTCCTGCCATGGCAAATACCTCATTATTAGAAACTCTTTCTGTCCATGACATTCTAAGCGTCCTTCTCAGGAACCAAACTTCACAACTTTCCAGTCGCTTTCTTAGGTCTGATGTCAGGGTCCAAGCTTCACATTCCTACATCAGAACTGGATACACATAGCAATTAAGTACGCGCGGTCTCGTCTACATCTTCAGCTACTTATTCTTTAATATGTTTTCTAACTTGGAGAAAGTTGATTTTGTGCAATCCTTCTCTTGATTTCACATCTGATAAAATATGTATTACATGACTGATTTGAAGTGTTAATTCTAGACTGTCGATTTCACAAAGGAAAGACTAACTAAAGAGTAACATCCGTTCAATAAATGCGTCTCCTGACCCATCTCGTTGGTTGATCAATTTCCTCCAACCTCCATCTCAAAATATGTAGGAAGGTTCGTTTCAGAAGCGGATGCCTCCATCCATATATGATAGGGTTAATACTGCTGTTTGCACTGAGCACAACGTATGCAAAGAGATCATAGATGGGATGCACATGAATGAGGATGCAAATTAAGGTGAAGGCTACTGCGATTATGAAAGCCAGGACGATCAGGACCATGTTCTTCGCGACCTCTGTCTCAAGTTTGAACAATGGTACAGGTGCTACGTACGGTTTTGGGAGTGGCGCAAGACGCCCTTGGTTGGGCCTTCTTGTAGTTCCCTCCTGACCCTGTACGATTGTGCTTATAGCTTGGATAGTCGAAACACTGGCAGACCTAGGGGTGCAAGAGATTGGTTCTCTCGTTGTTATGCTACGATTTGGCATTCGTGTTGTCGCAGGAACGAAAATCTCATCTGGATTGGAGGTGCCAGGCTCTTGAATGCACAACGCCATCCCCGGGGTGGCCGAAAGCGTTGCCGGTTGGTTGCTTGGGCCTGCTTTGCAGGAGTCATGATCTCTACGACTACGTCTGTCCTGATCCTGTACGATTGTGCTTATAGCTTGGATAGTCGAAACACTGACAGACCTAGGGGTGCAAGAGATTGGTTCTCTCGTTGTTATGCTACGATTTGGCATTCGTGTTGTCGCAGGAACGAAAATCTTATCTGGATTGGAGGTGCCAGGCTCTCTAATGCGCAACGCCATCCCCGGGGTGGCCGAAAGCATTGCCGGTTGGTTGCTTGGGCCCGCTTTGCAGGAGTCATGATCTCTACGACTACGTCTGTCCTGTTGACCGAGAATGCATGCCTCGTTTGAAGTCGTCCCCCTCCGGATACCTGACCGTATTCCGCTTTCTTGAAATGCCTGATTAGATGGAAGAACCCTCCTGGAGTGCGACCGAACCACTTTTGCAATAAGAAGATACAAAATAAGTGTCACAACTACACAAATGAGTAGGAATGAGCCAGCCACCATATCCAGTAAGGGCCCTTCCGCGATGGTGCAATATAAACTGCCAAGACCCGTTCTGGCTTTTCCGGTTACCACGAATGTCGAAGTTGTTATGAGAGGAAAGAGGACTCCAAATAAAAACATCACCGTGGACTTGCAACGCGAAAACACCCTCTTTTTGACGGCCAGGGGTTGGGTGATGCAGATGTAGCGATT
Organism: Strongylocentrotus droebachiensis; assembly: GCA_035222895.1. Classification (NCBI taxonomy): domain Eukaryota; kingdom Metazoa; phylum Echinodermata; class Echinoidea; order Camarodonta; family Strongylocentrotidae; genus Strongylocentrotus; species Strongylocentrotus droebachiensis. The sequence goes on from JAVYIG010007374.1 coordinate 94,903, forward strand.
GAAAGCAATGAGGACCAACGTGAAGGCACTTGCTCCTAGCGTAACGTATAACATCACTCCTGCAACGCCGCATGCCAGGTGAAAGAACTCCGACTTAGCATCTAAGAGAGCGGCAATCTGTATCGGCAGGAGGAGGCAGGTTAGGAGACCCGTTATGGCTAGGAAGCTCAAGAATCGGTTGCTGTGGGATTGTAGCCTCCGTGAGGCCGAGATGGCGACGAGGACCAATGTATTTCCACACACACCCGCACAACAGATGAGACCACAAAGGACAACCGCTACCAGTCTATACGTAAAATTTACGCTGGGATAGCCTGGCAGTTCGGTCGTCAGCTCAAAATCGTTCGCCATACTTCAATGGGCACAGGAATACACGTATCTGCAGTAGAAAATGATTAAAATTGATAAAAACATGGTGATGATAATTTACAGGAACGTTAACTCAGATAATTGTTCTTTCAGGCAACGAAAGCTAGACCTCTTTAAAAATAAGAAATTATTCCATCTTTTCTCCCACTATACATGTATTATGAATTACCTTTTTGAGTAATGAGCAGGGGCGGATCTAGATTTTAACCTTTTTGCTAAGGCTGACCCAATGACGATGCGGAGCATCGTCCACGAGCCGCGAAGTCCGAGCCACGTAGCGGCGAGGCAATTTTATGTTTGCTATTTTGAACCCCATTCAGTGATGTGCTCCCGGCATCTACTACTTTTTCTAAAATTTGGACCCTACTTTCCTCCTTGGGGCATCGTGAAAGCTCTTTTTTCATAGTCTACGATTTTAAAACCAAGCATGGTTGAATCTTAAACTGTTTTAGGCAGCATGGAGTAAATGATGGGAGGAAGATTTGTATTCTGATCAACAATTTATTGTGGATTATACATGTTACCGCCGCAAATCCGAATTATGATGACAACGCACCAGTTTTTATTTAGACTGATGCTATCACATTTCGTGTATACATGTTTAAATACCATATTGCCAATAAAGTTTGAATAATTGTTTTCTTACCTCTTTTCATTAACTATTGATTTAAAAAAATGTATTGGTAAATAAAAAGATTATTTCTTTTCAGTACTATATCGTTCAATCTCTAAGACTCACCAAATCGATCAGTAGAGTTCTGAGAAGATATAAACATTATCTATCAAGAATAAACCATTATTGTCAAAAACATTGAATGAAAAGAGGTGAAAGAAAAAATTCAATTTTTACGGGCAACAGTGCATATCCTTATCAAATCTTCACTTTTGTGTGAAGATTAATATATTTTTTACGGATATAATGGAAAAAGCAAAGAAGATTTACTTACTATTTTAAGTGCAACCTCTGATTCTGAGTCACTACCATGCGTGACCCACTGCCGGGAAAGCGAGGTGGGTTCGGCTATCAGGTGGCGGATCGCCCCGACTAAACACGACAAAGTTGCCAAAGAATAGTCCTATACTTTCAACCGTTCCACAGGCATTATCACATAAGTCGAATGTTCAATGGGAACTGCTTTTAAAATTAACGCATCTCATTTCCAAACAGCTTAACCGAAGACATAAAAACAATATAAGGATTCTCCCTTTCAAAGAAAATGATCGTTAAAAACTCTAAACATGGGCAGTAAGCAAGGACTTTCGAGAACAAAAATCAACTCATAGACAATTAAAACAAATTCAAGGCCCGAATTCACAAAGGAGGTTTGTCGACAAACCTTGGTTTTCGTACGTCATATGACGCACGAAAACCAAGGTTTGAATGACGTGATGAATCACTGTCACGCTCGCACATCCAAAGAAATGGCTAGACAAGCCTATTAAAATTATCTTCGGTTAATTTTCCGAAAGCCCTTGCAGTTGTGCTTGACTGCTCGAGGGAATCAGAAAAGCAATGCTGGTACCCCCCCCCCCCCCCCCCACTCAGTGTTATTTAGGGTACGTATATGCGTGTTCCCAGCACCCCCCCCCCCCCCCCCCCCCATTTCAGCATACTCAGTCCAGTGTGTAAAGTCAATACGGGTAGATCTTTTTCTTTGTTACGAGCCGGAGATTTTGGGAACACGCATGCGGTCCCTCCGTTCCCGTTCCGTGAAGGTGGTCATAAAGACAATCGAGAAGAAAAAAACCCACAATCACCCTAAAGGTAATTTCAATAGACTTATCAATCACCGTTTGAAATGTGCAACATTATAATGACGTGTTACAAGAACATGAAACAATTCAACGACGGGGATTCTATTATCTCCTTGTTCAGCGCGTTCCAATATGTTGGTCCTGAATGGATTATTGTTTTAAGTGCAAATACAGTGCGGACGCGGAAAAGGTGAAAATAATCAATTTGTCTCGTGTGATAGGACTAGACGGCATTTATACCCAGCATTACGTCGCACTGCGCAACTCGACCCAGTTTGTAGGTATCATTTTCAATGATTTGTTTGAAAGGTTTTTGAATATCAGAACATGATACTTCAATACAATATTGCTGTTACACGTACCTCAAAAATATTCTTATATAGTACTTCGGACCGCCGATGTGGAGAGGCGGGGGAGGGGTGGGGGGGGCGGCCAACATGAACATTTAAATATATATATATAATTCAGATCTATCCTACAAAGCGAAATCTTTCGATTAATGCCCACTCACATCCATCATTAGGGACTTTTAGAAATGCACGTCAAGAGCTTTGACTGCAACGTGTGACGTCATTTTAAGGCACTGCGCATGCGTTAGGTCGTCTCAGTCGGCGATCGAGAATGCGTCAACCTTGATTTTCCTAAATCTAGTACATGCATACATACATACATACTGACATTTCTATAGCGCCTTTACATGCTGAAAGGTACTAGTATGCCGCGTGCGCCTTTACAGTTCCTCAGGTAGACAAAGGAACATCCCTTCCCTGCTATTATTTAAAAATGTGTAGAACAGGTGCCACATATTAGCAGTGAAGGGATGTTCTTTTGTTGAGGGTAGAATGAGGAACTGTATATTTTGTCCGCTTTCTTTGTCCGTGATGTTTATTGTGTTACTTCCAGCATGCATATCGTCGAGTGCAATCTAAAAGATTTCTAATTGTAGCCAACATGGGCAGTTAAGTACGTTGACACGCATGATCAGTCGGCGTTCGTCGTGTTCTCGTTCACTCATTCTAAAAGTCCCTATTATAGGAAGATCTACGCCAGAGCATACTTCCATATACACTGTTGGTCATAATGGTGGAATAATTATTTTTACCCCAATTTATTGAATGATTTTGACAATGATTTATTCCTAATAGATCTAGATAATATTATACATTCTCAGATTTTATTGAATGAGTTTTTGTTTTGCGTGCCTGCTAAAGCATGTGTGTGCTACAATGCTAATCCACTAGGGGATCTACGACAAACAGTGTATACAAATAGTATTAATAAAATCTTGCTGTCTTGAGAAACGAGAAAGAGGAGAGAGAGAGAGGGGGAGAAACAGATTGGGTGAGAGAAGGGAGAGACAGATTGGGAGAAAGGGGAAGAAAGAGAGAGAGAGAGAGAGAGATGGGAGAAACAGATTGGGAGAGAGAAGGGAGAGACATATTGGGAGAAAGTGGAAGAGGAGAGAGAGAGGGGGGAGAAACAGATTGGGAGAGAGAAGGGAGAGACAGATTGGGAGAGAGAAACGAGAAAGAGGAGAGAGAGAAAGGGACATTGGGATAGAGAAATAGAGAGGGGCAGACAGATTGGGATAGAAAAATGAGAGAGAGGGGAGAGACAGATTGGGAGGGAGAAAGGAGGAAAAGATCGAGAGAGATGGAAAGAAATAGAGAGAGAATAAAAGGGTGTATAGGAGGGGGGGGGCAAATGGCGACAAGATGTACAAACAGAGGTACAGGCAAAATATGTTTACAAATTTCAAAGCGTAATGTATTTAGGCTTTCTATAGTATATATCATTTTTTTGTCCATGAAATAGAATGAAGTGGTGTAAAATTAATTTCGAGATAAATATACGTAGATGTTCACGTCTGCGTGTCCTTGAGTACAGAAAAACGAAAAAATTGAAAAATTTGATTTTTTACGTCTTGGACGTAAAAGACAAAAAAATCTTTGCATAGGTATACGTCAATTTTTTAGATTTTCACGTCTTGGACGTAAAAAACGAAAAATTTGTTACATAGGTATACGTCAATTTTTCGCGTTTGCGTGTCCCTAATGCTACGTTTACACTATGTTCCCGGCGACCACGGCAGCCCCGTTTGCCCGAAACGTAGTGCGCCGTGGGATTTAGACCAATTTTATCTCTGGATTCAAGTTTTGTTACGTCTTGCCAAGTTTTCTCACGGTCTTCCACGGTATCCGTGACGGGCCGTGGGGGGAAGGGGATGCTGAGTCCCGGAGGCTCAAAGGCGCTCTACGGTTCGGCCCGCGTTCTACCACGGATGCCAGAACGTTCCCTCCCGGCCCGTCACGTTCTGATGGGGTCCCTCACGTTTCCCACGTTCTGATCAAGGTCTGACACGTTTTTCACGTTCTGTCAAGGCTTTGTACGGATGAAACGTGGACGCAGGGCAGCTTTGGAGCACGTTTGTGCCGGCGGTATAAAAAGAAGGTTTCCCAAGCAATAGCAATCATGGTATTCTGAGACCTCGCGTTGTGTCAGACCGTAGTAGAACGCAACGCGCCGTAGCATGCCGGGCGCTTATAAATCGTCCCACTACGGACCACCCCCAAGTTTTGTTACGGCCAATTACGGACTGTTACGTTCACCCCGGTTTATTACGGCCTACTAGGTTTCTCATCCGCACCGTGACTGCCGTGGCAATTTTTTTGACAGTTTAAAAATCTGACACGGTATCCACGGCAATCGCGGCCTGTCACGTTTGCCCATACGGTCCCCCGCGTTGTGTCACGTCAATCCCGTTTCGTCCACGGTGGCCTGAAACGTGGTTGCCGTGGCCGCCGGGAACAGTAGTGTAAACGTAGCATTAGGAGCCCCCATAGGTCCCACTTTGTACATTTCGAAATAATCACTCCTACAGCGATGGTATAAATAGCCTTTGTTTCCCCCTTTTCAAAGAATACTTCCACTTGTGTATCATGAAGTGCCATGAATGTGCATGAATGGATAATGATTGCATAACTTTCATGAGCACGTATCCAGTATTCCGTCTCCGTGTATTTCAAAATTTGTTCTGCAATGACCTTTATTTGCTCATGCTCAGACTGCAACCGTGAACTGAGAAATCTGCATTTAAATCATTAATGAATAACTGGAATTGGTCAAAGTTTGTATTGAGGCTACGTGCATTGTGTTGCAGAAGAGAAAGTTTATTTTGGGAATTTGGTGGAGCAATCTTAGATATTTGAGCATAATACATATTTAGAAGTTACATTATTTATAAAAAACATCGTTTACATCAAGATCAAGCTGGAGCTCAGGCATTTCATTATTTAATTCAAAGTTGACTGTACCTTCTCTGCTGGTAATGGGAGAAGAATTTCTAAGATCATTGTTTACAGATTTTGTTTCATTCAACTCATCCTCGTTTAGGGTTGCAAATGTAAGTGATCATTCATTGATAACTATGGAACAGTTGGGGTAGAAATGCAGTAACTCTGGGTTGTTGAGACATGTGATTCGTATAGAAATAACTGGCCTTAATTTATTGTGAAAGCATATGGATATGCAAATTTGGTTACAACATACAAAAAGCAATCGCGTAATATTATTTACAGACTGGATCGTACAGGGGTTTGCAAGCATAATGGCTTGTATGTTTGAATAACAAATCGTTTTCAAAGATGAATGGATTCTGTCTTTTACTTGAGACTGTATGTAGAACATGGAACGTAATATTCATAAGAAATACAAATTTAAAGCATGATAACAGACGACAATGCATGAGAAAAAGAAGGGGGAAAAAACGGAAATTGGTGTAGACTGGCTGTGGCTCACAGTCACCACCAGGGTGTAAAAGAAATTAAAAAAAAATAAATAAGACTATTATACAATAATTACAAAATCAATAGGAAATTTAAAGGAATGGTGGTTTTTTTTAATTACAATCTATCAAAACAATCAGTATCGCTTTGCATAAAGTTACATTTTAACTACATGTACTAAATTATTAACTAGTCCATCAAAAATAAAAAAATAGATTTAAAGAAAACAGCCAAGTTAATTGGCGTCATACAGTCGCTTAATTTTTGAAGACTATAAAATTGAACTAAATACCGAATAAGTACATGATCAGCCTTTCTATGTTTACATCTTAGGCTTAGGAGTAAGAGGACATATTTGTTTGTGAGTTTCCCAAAATTTGGCCTATCGGCCTGGGGGGGGGGGGGGGGTAGGATCTGCTTTTTTGTTTTGAGTCATCCATTACCACTTTTTTTTTTTTTTTTTTTTTTTTTTTTACAAAAAAATGGGGGGGGGGTTTCCTCAAAAACATACACATAAAAAGTTCTAGGGAGGGGTTCAACCCCCCCCCCCCCCCCCTGCGTACGCGCCTGTGTATAGTAACATAATTGCATTCAATTCAAATATAACTTCAACACATTTCTATACTGCTAAAAAGCGATGAAGTTCAATAGACATAATGCAATAAATGATAATAGGATTATATTTATAACGATTTATAATAATTGTTATTTTTTTTTTTTTAATGTTTTATAAACAAGATTTCATTCGACTGAATTGCATTTAAAGGTAATACAAAGTTTTGGGAAAGTTTGAAAATTGGGTGGATAGTGAATCTTTACAATTTTGGTACACATGGATGCCCCTGTGGATTTATTATAAGCACTACAAAAATTAGCCCCTAAAACAATTCTGTTTTTGAGAAAAATTGAATATAACAATTTACCGGTGCTCCCGGTAAATTTTGATAAATTTCAAATAGCGCCTATATGGCCGTACAATGGTAGCTGCGACCATGAAAATCTCAGAATATGTAGTTGTGATATATAATTTCCAAACGGGAATATAATCGGTCGATAATTTTAGTCAAGAAAAATTGTTTCATAGCTAAATTAATATCTTGACCTTAAGAGGGAGCTATACAACATAAAGAGTTTATTATTTACAATTTCAAAACTTTAGACTCGATTTCAACCGCGACAACGATCAATGAATATTGTAGGAACGCATATGCTTCGAATATGTTAATTTGAACCAAATTCATGACCCCATACCAAAACTTTGTAATACCTTTAACCGAATTGTATTCAACTGAAAAAGCAGACCGACTGCACCTCAATATTAAGCAGAGTTGCATTCAACTGGATTTCACTCAATGACACTCGAATGCGACTTAATTGCATCTGAAGACCACCGAATTGCAACGAAGTTGAATGAATACAAAATAATTATATACCAATGATAGTGCATTTTTAAAGAAAATGGCCATCATCTCCTAATGCTGTCACGAAAAGGAATACATGAATGCTTTGATATTTAAAATAACATTTTGTTATAGCATAACTTTTAAAGGTAATCGGTCAAAATGGGAGGAGGGGGGGGGACACCTATGTTTAAATAATATGGGTATATGCTTTACAGCAAAAGAAGATGGAAACTGGGAAATACCTGTTTAGTCCTTTTAGGTTTGCCAGGTTGTAGCGTTCTTTTCTTTGTAGTTCAGATGAATTTTTGCACCGACAACCACTATCTTCGTTCGACAAATTTTGTTTTTTCCGAAGATCATAATTATGCTTTCGTAGCTAGGATCCCACGTTGAACCTTTAGGGCTGGAGCAAGGTCTGTGCCAAAACCATACATCATCGTAGCGATGTCATTCATTCATTGCAAAACACGCAAACATGTTGTTATTGGACGGAGGAAAATTAAACCTCCATAATTGCTAAATATAAACCCGAAGCCAGACAAAAAAACTTTTGACACTGAAAGGTTCATTCGTTTTCATTCTTTGCAAATATAGACGTATGTCATCTTCATTTTTAAAGTTTTCCTTGTTTGTTACGACACATGTGCTCTTAAGGGGAGGGGTGTAAGAG
>JAVYIG010007375.1:0-102879 GCA_035222895.1 Strongylocentrotus droebachiensis
GATAAACCCAATATTTGTACCGGTGTAAAACATTCAGACTAGAATGGTACAGTTTGTACCTTGATTGTAAAGGTTTTTGCTCAAACATTCAGACTAGAATGGTACAGTTTGTACCTTGATTGTAAAGGTTTTTGCTCAAACATTCAGACTAGAATGGTACAGTTTGTACCTTGATTGTAAAGGTTTTTGCTCAAACATTCAGACTAGAATGGTACAGTTTGTACCTTGATTGTAAAGGTTTTTGCTCAAACATTCAGACTAGAATGGTACAGTTTGTACCTTGATTGTAAAGGTTTTTGCTCAAACATTCAGACTAGAATGGTACAGTTTGTACCTTGATTGTAAAGGTTTTTGCTCAAACATTCAGACTAGAATGGTACAGTTTGTACCTTGATTGTAAAGGTTTTTGCTCAAACATTCAGACTAGAATGGTACAGTTTGTACCTTGATTGTAAAGGTTTTTGCTCAAACATGCGTTTCGCTACACCTGTTTCATTATACATTATTTCTTTATACAACGTTCAGAAAAAAGTAACTACTGTATATATAGCCTATAGTGCTACAATAAATTCTGTTAAGCTGATCGCAGAGTTAGTTGATCTTGCTTTTGTATGGCTTTATAAAGGTGTCCTGTACATGTATGTACATGTAGCTGTGCAAAGATTGTCATCCAACCCCAATATTCACATAAACTTCCCATTATTTTACTTTCTTGGGGGCTTTTTGGGGGGTCTGTTTTTTTCTTCTTCTGGAGGTACATTCATAGTGGTAATTGCTCTCTCTTGTTGTACATGTACATACTTTTTTACCACAGGTACAAAAAGGCTTAAAGGTAAAGACCAGTTTTGGAAACGCCCCCCTCTCAAAAAATAAATGGAAGCTCTTATTACCAATCATGTGAAAGAATATGTTTCGACTAATACGTGATGATACAAATTTTCCCAAGAAACCGCCTACTAATTGATATATTTGGTAAATTATAATATCTATTTGGACCTGATAGATATCACGCACGTGTCGCGCACGTGTCACATAGTCCCATATACCGGTACATCTTTCATCGTACAGTGCCTGTAACTTTACCAAGACTGGGCCAAATTTTTTATTATTTTGATGATTCCAGAACCTTGCAGTACACACCAATACTTATATGCTAGATGATCAACCTTTTCTGATCGATTCCACACTGTTTCTTTCACAATGCAATCGCATGACCATAACTGGTCTTTATCTTTAACATACATGTAGCAACTTTCTTTGTAATTAACTTTTTGATTTATAATTAATAGTAGAACAGAAAGGGAGAATAAGAGAGTGAGAGAAGGAAAAAGCGCATTTAAAATTTCACATACATGTACATTCAATAATTTATATAACTATCAATATTTCCCAGGCTGATATTGGCTGTATTTTGACCCCTCATATTGTAGAGTACTTTAGCAAATGAGATCTGTGGATGTGATTTACATTAATGGATGTTTCCTACATTTTTGTGGTTTTTCTGTAAAATCTTTCTGCAGTGGATTCTAAGAAATCAGTTTGTGGAAATTGATTAACAGGGTCATCTTTCCTTATCATAATGACCTTTGTCATTTGTGTGCACCGCTGCTAAATTCTATACCAATTTGCTTTGTTGAGGATGAATGCACACATTTTAAGCTGATATTATAGAAATTGGAAAATTGCACAGTCATAAGATCATAATAAACAACCCACAATGTTTTTCCACCATAGGCTTTATAGATTAAAACAAAATTGTCAACAAGATGTAAAATACATCTCCTATTATTAAAGAGTACAGGAACTACTTCAATGCATTCATGTACATGTACATGTATGATGTAGGTGGGCTGTTTCATTACCCAGTAGGGTGGTGCTATTAGCTTTAAAATGTGAGTATATATTGTGAGTGCCTGTAAAATCTCATTTCATAATGAACATACAGCTGTTGAAGGCATTAATCTTCTTGTATTTTAGTATGACTGAATTTTCAAAATATTTTTTTTGGATAGTACATTGTATACCACTGCCAGAATGCCATTCTGAAATGATTCCAGTTGGTCAGGGTGAATGGATTTGCTGAAAATATTTCGGTCAGTAGTATAACATTACCGGTATACATGTATATCTACATGTACATGTACGTATTTCAGCCATTGTTTAAAAAAAAAAAGAATTAACACTGGCTCCTTACATGTACGTACTGTTTACTGTATGTGTTTGATAGCACATGTACATACTTGTGTAAGTGCAATTGTGAGCTTGTTAAATTTGTGATCCTACATGTACAAGATGTGCGTGAACCTTTCACAAGGAACAGCTTATAGAGTAATTAATAGCCCAATAAAAGTCTGGACTGTTGGAAATGCATGCTGGGGCCCGATCTGTTTAAATGTTACCACCTCCAACTGTTTCACAGTAGTGAGTTTGAGTACATGTCCTTCCCTCCTGCCAAACCTTTGCCTGCAAAATGTCAACGGTACCTTTAAATGTTCAGATTGTGAAGCACTCCCCCTAACAGCTCAATCAATAGATCTTGTTTACAACAGCATGCTGTGCTTCTTGCCCTGAAAGAAAAGACAGTGAACGTGAGATATTTCCGTCCTTTCATAGGCCGGGTAGCCTCAGAGATTAAACAACCGATCAATTAATGCTTTTAAATTCTTCTTTCCTTACAAGCAAGACAGAGACCTGTGTGTTTATGTTTAATGTCAATTTATAGCTGGTTTTTAATAGGTATCTGTATAAGCTTAACTAACATGTACATTTTTAAAACCAAAATCAGTTGAAGCGTAAACTCCTTGGGAGAATTTATCCTATTGTTAGGGATTTTTGAAACATACATGCATACTGGTGTTTTTTTTAAGCTGTTCATAGGAATAAATATCAGTTACATTGCATGTTGAACTGTTTTAACTCATAGTTAACTGTATTGTTAGGGATACATGTACATGTATATGCGATACGTAATGTTCATCATTTTATAGCTGTTTATACATGTAGGAATACTTATCAATTACATGTACAGGTACATTGTATGTTGAACTGTTTAAACTTGTAGTTTACCTTTATTCTTAGGATATTTACGTATTGCTCTACCCTTACCATTTTCGTTGGGTATTCCTTTACCCAGGTATTTTAAAGGACTACAATAGCATAGGTCCAATAGAGAATCCTTGTGGAACACCCATCTTCCAGTACTCATCTGTTTTTCAAAAATGGTAGTTTAAAAACAAGATATCATGTTCATGTAGTATCTTTATCTGTAAACATGTAGGCCTCTGTACATGTAGGGCTTGTGTCTATCACAAGGATCTTTAGTTGGACCTGTGGACAAAAACAACTAACTTTCACTAAAACCTGTAGAAAAAAAATCCCACCATTCCCCCCCCCCCTCATATTCCTGGGTAGAAACAAAAATCAGTCACACAGGCCCTTTACAATGCAAGAATTCATTTAAGTAATAAATGTTTTGCAAAATCATGACATATTTTGCTTCTTGAAATTGCAAACCTGCAGTTCCATGTGCCCTCTTACTCTCATCTACACTTGTTGGATTTACATAAGTAGGGATTCACAATGTAATAATGTATGCTAATATATTGAATATAGAGAAAGCCCTGTATGATTGAATTGTTTCATTAAACGCAAGAACTAAGTGTTTTCTTGTCATCTTGATTTTGTTAACATAACTTCTACATAGGCCCACATATATTTGTTATGAGTCTTGCAGTTTCCATTTTAAATTAGCATAAAAACCCTCCACATGATAAAGATAAAAATACTGGTGGTTATCTTCTTTCCACATTTGGTCAGCTTTTGAACAACAGAATATATCTGTTCTACAAACAGCAAACAGAAGTATGACAATTTTTATAATGTCAGACAACATCAAAGTGCATTTTTCTATCTTTAAAAAAAATAGTTTCATGATTCAACCACTGTTTAAAGTGGGAGTACATGTAAAGTTGATGTAATGTATTGTCTAGCCTTTGCGAGTTTGCTGCGTTGCAGAGCAGAGTAAAACCCAAGGGTCCCCTTCTGACGTGTATATTCCTACACTCTGCAGGCATTTACCATGGAAAACTTGAGATGGGAAAGATGGGTAATGGGTGAAGAAGTGAACCTGTTAAAGGTATAGGGTCATGAAATTGGTTCAAATGAACATATTAGAAGCATATGCGATCTTACAATATTCAGTGATCGTTGTCGCGGTCGAAATCGAGTCTAAAGTTATGAAATTGTAAATAATACAATTTTTATGTTGTATAGCTCCCTCTTAAGGTCAAGATATTAATTAAGCTATAAAACAATGTTTCTTGACTAAAATCGACTGACTACCTATTCCCGTTTGGAAATTATATATCACAACTACATGTTCTGAGATTTTCATGGTCGCAGCTACCATTGTACGGCCGTAGGCGCTATTTAAATTTATCATAATTTACCGGGAGCACCGGTAAATTTTTATATTCAAATTTTCTCGAAAGCAGAATTGTTTTAGGGACTAAATTTTCTAGTGCTTATTATACATCCACAGGGGCATCCAAATATATCAAAACTGTTAAGAATTACTATCCACCCAATTTTCAAAATTTCCCAAAACTTTGTATTACCTTTAAGGTATATAGAGGGATAAATGATACATGTTATGTATGAGAGAGAGAGAGAGAGAGAGAGAGAGAGAGAGAGAGAGAGGGAAAATGAGAAACAAGCAGATAATATGCGGATGGGAGAGAGAGAAGGGGAGATTGGAAAGGATGAGGGAGAAGAAAGAGCCAAAAAGGGAAACAGAGAAAGGAGAGAGAGAGAGAGAGAGAGAGAAATACACACACATTGAGGAAGAGAAGTAGGCAGATACTGTATCCAATTCTGAATGGACATGGCAGAGAGAAATACGGAGAGGACAAGGGAAGGAAGAGAGAGAGAAACAGAGAAACAGAACTAGAGAGGGAAGAGGGAAATGAATAGAGAGAGAGAAAAAAAAAGAGAGAAAAAGAGAGAGAGAGAGAGAGAGAGATTATTCTATACTGAGTGGCATTTAGAGACTGTCAATAAGGAAGAGATTGCATTTGACAGTATGCAAATAAACTGCAAGATACTTAAAGGTACAATATGAACGTGAAATCCATTGACATACTATGTAGGCTACTAGTTGTACATGTATATATTTAGAAGAAATATATCCCAGAAATTTGAAGAAAAAACAAACAAGAAAAGTGACCAACACTATTAAGTAGGGGAAATATTGAATGTCATATTCAATAAGAATTTTCATATTTTCATTTTGCACCTGGGTACAAATACCCCTTATATTATGGATATCATGTAGGTAGCTACACCTGTACATTATAAATTTGTAGTATGATCAGTTGAATTACATACCCTTTTAGGCTAAAATCTCATTTGTTTCATATCATGTTTGAAGGGATATTTTTAGCGAGTAGTCCCTCTTCACATGTTCAATACCTTGTATCTATTTTTCAAAATTCTCCATCTCGATTACTGATAGTAGGGGGGGGGGGGGTACTCTATTATTCAAAACATCACAAATATTTGTAAATAAATGTACGCTGTTTATATTAGAAGAAATGTACTAAACTATACAGTTATGACTTCAATGAAAATCACCTACTAGATTTATATACTGTAGCTGTATACATTGTGTAGGCTAAACATTTGTTAGAGATAGTAGATTGAAGAACCCACTTTTAATTCTGTGTATATACAGTATACATGTATGTACTTTTGAACAGAGTGGCACCCTCTACCTTATTAGCCTGCATGTAGCTCTACATGTATACGTCAACAACACAAGATAGCATCATCGATGTGCCACTAGCCTCAATGGATATATAATGAACAAGGCATAGTCTTCTTTAACCTCCTGTGTTAAGATCGTTGATTTGATATTGAACCCTATTTTCACTAGGCATTCTCTAATCTAATCAAGGGTTATAATTGACGAGGAGAGTGGACATTTTGTGATTTCTGTTGTTTGTTTGATGCTACGCAACGGATTGGGAGAGTAAGTAATTTTGTAATATTCATGCCGGTTTTCAGTGTTCTCTTTACTCTTCGTCGCAGGCAAGGGATGCAAGCTCCTTTTTGTGATGTACCTCCCCCGTTTGTGTGTGTACGTGTATGCGTGTGATGATGTAGCATGTGTGAGTGGGTATACATGCGTGGACATGTGGACCGAGCCGTGCAACGAGGGGGGAAATGGGTTGCTTTAGAAGGCTTTTGTCTCCTGCTTTAGACGTGATCAAAGGGGAAACGTGCACGCACCATGCGTCAGTTGCAGTATTGTTTACCTGACTACGTGCCTTGATTATGTTTTGGATGAGGTTTTTATTGCCTTTAGATATCATCCTCCCAACCCAGATATATTTAATTCTTCAGAAGAAAGATAGATGAATCCTCATCCTTGATTTACTTAACATTGTATTATAAAGCAAAAGAGATTCCTCAATATGAATTTTTAATAACTCCATTATTTATCAAGTGGACATGATAAAATGGAAATATGAGTGTTTCAATTTCTATAGTCAGTCATTTAAGTGTAATTTTGAGAGTGTTTGAACTTCCTTTATCAGTAATATTTTAGTCTGATGATTCTTTTGCATGTTTTTTTATATTGATTTATACATTTCACATTGTAAAATCTAACTCATCAACCCAAGCACATGGATTTAATCATAACTTGTTAGAAATGCATGCTTTATTTAAATGTAACTGCCCAACAGGTTCATACATGTATAAACATTTGTCAGATCAGCACAAGTTTTATTCAATTGATATACATGTATTTGTACTTCTGATTATTACAGTTGGTGTCTGTTAAGTTCATGATAGAAATCTTCCGTTAAATAAATATTGTCGGCAATGAAGTACCTTATTAATTTTAAATTTAATCACTTGAATCTCTTGTATTGAGTTTTTATCACACACAGTTTTAGGCAGAGTATTACGGACGTATAAATCGACATGAACTTTTGACCATCTAATAAGTTTTTGAAATCTCATATGTACTCGCTTAAGATTTTAATAATTGTCTAATTTAATATGATAGTACATGTACAATCCAGTTGGTCGAGGACAAAAAACGTTAGCATATGGACATTTACAGTGAGATGGGAAATAAATATAAAGATGTATTTGTATTTATTTATTTATTTATTTAAAATGGTTTATTTCATTAAAAAACATTCGCGGCCCGAGAGCCGAATTGCAGTTTCTTTTACAAAGTATACATCAGTGACAAAGTAAAATTGCACGTAAAACATTATGCATGGTAGCATTATCTTCAATCTCAAGTTTTAAAAGATAGATGCCTGCAAAGTACGCTTGGGAATCTACATTAATCAATTGGGGTTGCTTAGTTTAGATTTAGAGGAAATATAAAAACATATCAAATTTCTAATTGCTTTGTGAAACCTTGTTCTAAATGGGCATCTACATGTAAATGAGGTATTGTGAATACAAGGTGTAAATAATCAAATTTACACTCAGTTTATATATCACTTTGCTTGAAAATGTCTGATTAATTTAATTCATTCCAATACTTCAAAGTTCATAAAAGAAGAATGCGTGTGTTCCCCATGATTATTTTGCCTTATTATGCATTCTGCTTCTAAATAAATCTTGATCAAGCAGAGAGTGGAATTGCTTTCCTCATGATATTTTTAATTAATCACATTTCTCTCCTTCATACTAACAATATACTAACTCATAATTTTCTCTCTTCCTCTCTCTCTCTCTCTCTCTCTCTCTCTCTCTATCATAATATCACCTGCTATCTCTCAAATCTCCCCTTTCTCCCATCTCTCATTATTCCATAACCCCCTCTTATCCTCTCTCTCACTCACTCTCTCTCTCTCTTACCCCCATGTCTATTCCCCCTCTCTCTCTATCTCTCTCTCTCTCTCTCACACTCACCTCCTCCTCTCTTTCTCTCTCTACCCCTCTCTCACCTGTTTCCCTCCTATTCTCCTTCAAACCTCTTCTTGGTCTCCTTAAGGTCTTGCTTGTTCCATTTTTCACACCCTTTTTGGCCTGGATCAGACTGATAAATGGCCAGATCAATGGCGGTCTCCATGTTCAAGCATTTTAACGACTACAAGGCAAGCCGAATGTGAACCTCCCTCTATCTCCTCTCTCACGCACATTGATGTGTTCCCATTATGCCCATCAAACTGCACGATTCAATGGTGTGTTTACACAAAATTGCTTTTTTCATTCCATCCTATGTTTGATTTATGTGTACTGTTCTTAAAAGGTGCAAGGCTCTGCTGAAACATGTATTTATGAGTGTCTCGCCAATCCCTTGAGAACCAAAGAATTGAACCAACAAAAAAAATTAAATATACAAAATTGTATTCATGGCCAAATTTTAATTTATCTGTCCAGTGAATGGAATAATTTCTGACCTCGTAAAACAGATTTTATTCGGTACAGTGTATTCTAGCAAAAGACATTCCAATTCAGACTCATCTTGCTAATACTGCAAGTGAGAGGTAACAGTTTGGTTATCTGTTTTTTGCTTGGATACCATGTACAAGGGGTGGTTACTTGTAAATACATGCTTAACAGTAAGTGTAATGTCAACATTTTTAGTGGCATGTGTGGTGATCAAATCTGTGATTTTCTTATGAAAATCTGAAGCATATACAAATCTAGTGTGTTCATATTTTTCAATTGTTTTTGAAATATTTCATTTCTTGTATCTGCAATTTTCATATTGGGTGAGTGATGGTGTACAGAGCTTTATTTCAAACTTTGAAAGTGTACATTTCCAGTGAATGTTGAGAATATTAGTTAAGATAATGAAATAATTGTGAGAATGCAGTTTAAACGTTCCCTTGTGCCTATTTGTGATGTAAGCAATGAACAGTCATCAATATTAATTTATTCTGGTCATGTCCATATGAATGGAACCTTATGTTTTATAAGTTCAGAACTTTTGTTTATAAGTTCAGAACTTTTTTGGCCATGAGAAACAGGAAAATCACCTGCACACCAAAATTAAAAAGATGGTAGGATCCACTTTTCTATGTTTAATCTTTGACTCACGTAGATTCATTCAGATTTCCCCTGACATTATTTTCCTTTTAACCTTTGCAAATTTTACCAGCAAGTCAGTCCACATTCAACCCATTCATACTGGAAGCTTAGTATTTTGCAACCATAACCTGGTCATATTCATTTCATCACACCAAATAATAGTTGTCAGCTAGTTTCATTAAAATAAAGAGTTCTATCGAGATACATAATCGTTTCAAATGCATCCATCGTGGAACAGGTCTACCCCATAAAAGTGCCCCCAAATTTTACATGAATTGAGAGTTCTTCTATGCTTTCTTTCTCCATAAATGTAATGCAGCACATTAATTATTCATTCACTGAATGCTATCAATTTATGTTTTAAAATCTCCTTTACGCAGATCATTTTGAATCTAATTTGAACATACAGCATCTTTAATAACGCAAAACCACAAACTTCCTGCTTTTCAGTGTAATGTTTTGTAAAAAATGTATGTTACACCCTTTGCTTTCCAAAACGCATGGTTTATTAAATGTGTTAAATATACATGTTTAGTGTTTGTCACTTTTTGTTTAAATGTATATTTTTAAAAGGCCCTGTTGGAAGTAAAAAATGAAATGGATGGATTAAATAATGGAAAGGTTATAAGCCATAGATTACAATAATATCAGTTATAAGCTATTTTATTGTCTGTCAGGGGAGTAGCAGCTCTCTGAAAACTTGAAATCTAAAGCTTTAAAAATCAGCAGTTGTTGACCTAAAATATATTGACTTGATGACATCGTAAATATGGAGTATGCAATGACTTTGCATTAATCATGCACGCCTCATTGCCTCGGCTATAAAGATGAGCCGACCGAGTCCACAGTAATTGTGGTATATTTGACGCCTGTTGTCCCATAATTTGGAAGGGTGCTGAAAAATAGGTTTCAATTTCCTTTTGTGCAATACTCAAAGGGAAATTGTTTGCATGTCTTTATATTAGTAGTCTACATTCATGGAGCTTTCCACTGATATAGAGTTGTATTCTCATCGGATAGGGTCTTTAAAAAAAAAAAAAAATCATTACCAAAATATTTCTTTACTGAACGGGTATGGAGTTGAATTCTGGGAGCATAATTATGTGCTCTGCAATATTATGCCTTATTGCC
Source organism: Strongylocentrotus droebachiensis (assembly GCA_035222895.1). Classification (NCBI taxonomy): domain Eukaryota; kingdom Metazoa; phylum Echinodermata; class Echinoidea; order Camarodonta; family Strongylocentrotidae; genus Strongylocentrotus; species Strongylocentrotus droebachiensis. Next base: position 10,195 of record JAVYIG010007375.1, read on the forward strand.
AGGGCATAAAGGAACACAGTGTTCTAGGATTGTGCTTTCCATGTGGATTTTTAGTAAAAAAAATAACAAAATAGTAAGAATAATGACATTTAAACAAGCTACATTTCTTTTTTCTTGCATGAAATTAAATTTTTCAGCCCATGGCTTCCTTATTTCCTTTTGCTTTGATTTGTTGTATGTGTTAAAATTGCTCAGTGTCATGCTGCCCTTGGTCTTCTAAAAAGTCTTATTTTATCATGCAAATGTAACGTGGAAGCAGGCCTGATTATGAGTGGAAGTCCTTTAAATCTTCATTATCCACTAAGAAGCTTTTGTGCCAAAAAAGAGAGGAAGATTAATTTCAAAAGGTAGAATAATGTGTGGTACTGAACGTCATCATTATCCCAAAAGAGGCTTTGAAAGTAAGCTCTATCCCGCACATTTATATTTTATGTATAAAAATCTTAATGATGGTTTTCTAATTTTAAGAGCTTTGATATGAATGTTTGCTGTGATGAGTTGAACAGTGAATCTAACAAGAAATAGAGAAATGTAGGTTTACATCCAGTGACTTAAAGGCAGGTTTTCCTACTTACATGTACATTAATTCAGATTTACATTATATATAATGCTGTCTATACTGCTCCCACAATGCGTCAGCAACTGCATGACATGCGAGTGATGATGCTTGGATACGGGAACCGGAAATCATTCTATGAATTATTTCACTCAAAGATGGCGCAATTGAAAATCTATAACAACAGTGGTACCAATGTCAGTACAATACACTTCTTTTAAATATCTGTTTTCCCCATTAAAACATTTGAATAAGAGAGAATTTGATTAGTTTCATATTAAAGAAACATTGCAATTGCTGTAGAATTGCTGTATACATGTTGTAGCGAATTTTAAACATAACAGGGATTTTTCTCTTTATCAAATAAAAGAGAAAATTAATTGTAAAACTAACCTTCACTACAACATGTTCATTCATTTCAAATTTAAGCACACATTTTTGAAGTTCGGGCATGCTAACGACCTTCTGCAATAATGCACAACAAAAAGAGGTGATTTGAAGAGGGAGAAGGTCTGCAAGAACGTGGGCTAATCTAAAACCCTTCCTACAGGTATTGCTTTCATCACAGGTTGTAAAATTGAAACTCTATTTGGTCTGTGATGCCAACGTAGATGTCAGTGTATGGTACATGTGGGTGTGAAGATCACATTAGCATTCATAGATTTTGACCGTAATGACTTCACGCTGATCTGAGGATGAACGTCTGCGGCACACAACATACATGATTAATGTGCTCTCCGGTTTTCCCAAAGGAAGTATGTTTTTCCCTCGTATTTTTTTAGGACTCAACTTTGTGTATGCTGTTCCTCGATGTGGGAATGTTATGGTGGAGAGGAGAGGGATGGAAAAAAAAGATTGGGAGAGAAGAAGAGAGAAGAAAAAGAGAGAGAGAAAGAGAGAGAGAGGGGTGGAGAGAGAGAAGAGAGAGAGAGAGAGAGAGAGAGAGAGAGAGAGAGAGCTGGAAGAGTGTAGATCTACAATGTATGTATTCTGAAGATCCCTAACAAAGGATTTAATATCCAAAGTCACTCAGAAATGCATAAAGACGTTTTCATAATGAACAGCATATTATTGTGTTTTAGTAAATAGAATGACACTTGAATGTTTTCGTACATTACATGTTGCAAATGGCATAAAGATAAGGAGGCAACTATATGCAGGTATGTGGGAAGTGTGGGGAGGGGATGACATTTGAAAACGCATCTTTTCTAATTTGTTACAATATTCCTCTCTGTCTGTATTAAAGCTTTGTACGATAATGTTCTCTCTCTTTGTAAGTATTTGTTGTTTATATATTATTATTATTTGGCAATAGATAATAGAAATGCATGCTGGAGACAGTATAAGAGAGCCTAGAAATCTATCGTCTCACTGGGGAAATTACGGATTACTGTGTGGGGGTGGAAAATGATCCTTAGAAGTGTGGATTTAGGAGATTAAGAAGGATCAAGCTTCTCTGGATGACCAATGTGTCTACAGGAACAAATAATAAGACCTCGATATGAAATTAGTGGGGGATATTGAAGGGGAAAATAATAGATGGAAGATATTTAGGAAAAAATGAGATAGATAAGTACAGAGAATGAGAAAGTGAAACAAAGGAAATAGAGAAAGTAAGAGAGGAAGAAGAGGAAAAAGGCGGGAGGGAAGTACTGTAGTTGAATGTGGGTGATTACTAGGTGGGGTAATACGAGATAAAAAAAGATCAAGTTTTTTTGGTATGACCCATGTGTATGTGTGAACAAATAATGAAACCTTATTATAACATGGGAGGGAAAAATAATAGATGGAAGATATTGAAGGAAAAGGGAGATAGATAGATAAGAATATAGAAGATAGAGAGGTATATAGAGGATAAGAGATTGAAATTGAGGAAATAGGGAAAGGAGAGAAAGAAAGAGAGGAAGAAGGGGGAGATGGAGGGAGGGAGCCAAATACTAATTGGTAATACTAGGTGGGTGTAGAAAATTGATCTTTAGAAGATGTGGATTTAGGAGATAAGGAAGGATCAGGCTTCTTGTTATGAGCCATGTGTCTACAGGAGCAAATAATGAAAGCTTAATATAGAATGCGAAGCGTAGGGGGTATGTGGGGGATAATGAAGGGAAAAGGCAGGTGGAGTGATAGATGAGAACAGGGAATGGGGAAGGGAAGCAAGGGCAGGAGAGGAGGAGTGAGAGAGGGAGCAGGGAGGGAAGGAGAAGGAAGGGAAGAAAAAAGAATGGAAGTAGGGAGGGAGGGAAAAAAGCAAGAAGGATGGGAAGGAAGGAAGGAAGCTGTCATGATGTGAGTTGTTAATAACTTCAGAAGATGTGGACTTAGGATGTTGCCTTAGGATGTTGCCTAGGTGTGTGTTGTCTTGTTCATATCACTAATGATACAAGACATTTGTTATTGCAGTTAATAATTTATCCATTATTTATTTTCCAAGTGGCATACAGTGTACATATCTTTAATATGTACGTGTCTGTCTATACATTACGACTTAAAAACACGTCGACCTTTCCCATGTCTTGTGCTAATTGGACAAATTTCTCTTCCCTATCGCCCCAATTAGTTACACGGCTACAATGTTCAAGCTTGTATTTGATGAGGGTGGCCTCAAAGAAATCGCATTGCCAGCATACCCATGTCAACTCGTGTAACCATAATTGTTTAGTGATTTGTGATGCAATGCTGCGTACCCTTGCTGCTTTGGCCAGCGTGATTTGTTATCACATTTTTGGCATAGAAGTCATTATGCCTCCATGCCTGATTTATTTATTGCTTTTCCCTCTTCTAAATGACTATAACACGTTAGGCGTGTTTCGTGTAAGATGTGTGTGGGTGTGTGTGTGTTGTGTGTGTGTAGAAAGTTGATGTGAAGGAGTGTGTTGAGATAGAGAGAGAGAGAGAAAGAGAGAGAGAGAGGGGGGGGGGGGGGGAGAGAGAAAGTAGGAGTGGGAGCAAGGAAGAAGAGATTGAGTGAAAAATAGGAGAGAAAGAAAAAGTAGAGAGTGAAAAAAGAAAGGAGAGATAAATATGAAAGGAGGGACGGAGATAATATGAAAAGAGATAATGCTGAGTAAGAGAAAGGGGGGGGGGGGGGGGTACGGGAGATGAATGAAAGACCAAATAAGTGGAAAGAGAAGGTATTAATTGACAAAGAGTGATGAGGGAAAGAAAGAGCAACAAATATGTTGGTTGTGAAGAGAAAGGGGAAAATAAATACTGGTAAGAGCAAAGGAGATAGCAATTTGTAAAGATTCATCATTTGCATGCTAAACTCAACATACTGTAATCAAATATTATAAATTGGGAAGTGGTGGTTTAACGAGGCAGAAAACACTATTTTACATATCATTATTCTTTCTAAAATCAATCGATAAATCCTACCGCTCATCCAATTTGTTCAGGATGTTGTTTTGAATAGCCGGAGGGAGCCAGATGTTAACGGGCGGTCGTCTCAAGTTACTGCTGACATTTGAAAATATCTTTTGATATGGTTGGGATATGTGATGAGATAAACAAGATTGGAAGGAAAAAAACTTCTCTACACATCACTCCTAATGCACGCTTGGCTTGATATTCATTTATGTGGTTCATTATGAAAATCTGCATACTTGTATGTGTGGAAACTTCAAGCTATATTGTGAAGATAAACATTTTGGATACGTGTCATTTATTTGTCATTTATGTCTACATATGCTTACCAAATGAGTGCAGAAACAAAAGAATAAACAAAAAGCCAAACATTCCATCGAGTCAATAACTTGACTGAATCACTTTTTGGCTTCAAGCTTTGCTGTATGTTTTTCAATCATTTATAAATCATTAACAAAAAATTGCACATTTTTCACTTTTAAATGTCAGCTAGCACTTTTCGCTTAATGTGAAATTATTTTGTTTGTGTACTCCTTAATCCAGGCATATTTCACTTCGCTTTGTGTGAAGTCTAATTTGCTTTAGTTGCTTGTCAAACGTGATTGATTGCGATGTACTATTTTGATTGATAATCAAACCCGCTATAAGTGAAGGGGTCTTTTATTCCTTTGTAAGAGTTACAAAAGCACCTCTAGTTTATGAGCTCAGACCACTCAATCATTTGTAAGATGTGTTATGAAAGCCTGCAATAGCGTGATGATAAACTTAATGGCCTGGATTTTTGACATAAGAATGAATTAAATGTATAGCTTACTGCACTTGTAGTATCAAATATCAGTCTCTTCACCAAATACAAATTACTGCTTAATAAAATATGAATGTATTATTGAAGTGAATATAGAAAAAGAAATTTCATGATGACATGTTTTTGAGATATTTTGAACAATTACAAGCTTTTTCACAAAGGCTGTTAATTTGATTTTCAATACTCACTCACCACAGAAACTTATGTATATGGAGGCAAGTTTTCACAAAGGTTTGTTTGTGTAACCCAGGCCTTCTCAACTAGTTTATTAGAAGCGCCAAAACAAAAATTAATTGAGGTTGAAGTGCCAACCTGTATGTTAAGTTACTGTGTTACGAGGGAGCGTAGCGACCAAGCCGATACCGGGTGGGGTCTAGGGGGCGAAGCCCCCGGAAGCTAGTGGATTTTAGGGCTTTTTTGAGGCCCAGATGTGGCATTTTTAACACCTTTTTGTTCCATAAAACATCAATCATAATTTCATATTGATGTGAAATAATTAGTACAATTCCTGGCTAAAATCTACACTGGAAGTTAATCCATATGTAGTTATTTTGGTGCAATAAACACGGAAATGGCAAAATGAAGTGAAAATCAAACAAACAAAATGGCTTGCTTACATTTTGGGCTCAACTTCGACTGCGACTTTTTGATTTTCTGAGTTTTTTTAATTTAAAATATAATTTTTTAATGTTGTTCTTTCTTTAACTTTTAAATTTTAATTTTTTATTAATTTTTTGGAACAGCCGCGCGCCACTCTGCCTGAGCGCAAGCGCCACGAGTGGCGCGCGCGCCGCCAGTTGAGAAGGCCTGGTGTAACCCAACAACTTGGTCTAGAAGCTTGCAGACTATAAACAAACACTATTAGGTGTGAAATATGACAAATAGGGGGCTCTATAAATTTTGCAAACTTTTTACCAGATTCGCAAACAGTGCTCTTCAAAATATCTCAAAAGTTATGTCAACTTAGTCAAGTTTTATCGGCTATTATAGGAGAGTGAACTGCAAATAAAAAAATAATTTACAATTTATTTTATAGAGTTTAATAACGTATATACCGACTTAACAATTTTAATATATACATGTACATGTACATGTACATTGTACACATTTTACAAAAAAAGGCTCTTCATGGCACTAAATTAACAACTTGACGTTCATAAAAAGCTTTGATGTAGTATAAACTACTTAATGATAATTTAAAAGGACAATTTATTGAATTTAGACTCAATTGCACGCATTTAGGTCATAGAACAATAGAGTTTAGCAGTTTAAATAAAAATTGGAATTGGAATCATAGCATGTTACTTAGTAATCTAATGTTGGTTTCACAATACGACCTTGATATGTCACATATTTGTCAATTTGTGTAATCAATTTTAATTGTACAGTTTTAATAAACTTCAACAATTTCATGAATTTCATATTATCACAATCTGCTCAAATTTCCATAATATATTCCCCCACTTTTCTGCTTTTATAAGAAAAGCTGGAAAAAAGTGGACTTCCTTTAATGGTTAAAATAAACAGTAAATGGTTTTAATACTTTAGATGTTAAGTATGATTGCTTTCCTACAACTGTACAAGTATGTCAATAAACATCAAAAGAATCAACTCGAACCTCATACAATTACTATTTTGCATTGAAAAAAGTTGTTGCACACACTGTATGCATGATGATGATCTTGCCTTTTAAATAATAGTCAAGCAATCCCAAATGAGATACTGCCTTATTAAATGCTTTTAATTTATTACTCCTTTAAATTCAAGACATAGAGCGCAGAGGCTCTTTCCTATAAAAACATTGTCTAGGCCGGTAGCAAGAAGCATGCACCTTGGATGCTCCTTAAAGTAATTGGTTATGCAAGCGCAGCGTGGTCGCTCTTTGCTTTGCGACGAAATTGACCCCGTCTTGTCTTACGGTGGCTAAAGAGGAGAAGTTTCATCTCTCGATTCTGTTTGCGGACAACAATTATGCGCTCTATTTAATCTCCAGCGTTGGGTGTAGCGTTACTCAGCAAGGTTAAAGGCCTAGACCACTGCATAACCACTCGGTAAATGGAAGTGTGAGGCTGTGAAAACTTGTCTGCTTGATTGATGAAGACAGGGATGGTAGAAAAAAGGGCCTGGGGAGTTTATAATTTTGTATCATAAAATGAGGAAAAGCTTAAGATTAAAGGAAAGTAGTATTAGAAAACATTCAGTATTCTAACCTGCCAAAATCAATTTATTTAAATGAAAACAAATTGATTGAATGCAAATAAAACTATGTATTTGTAAGGTAAAAAAATGGGTTTTAGTTAAATAGGACTTCCTTTTTTCTATCAGGAACAGGGAAATAGAATCCACATAGCTTAATTTTTGTTTTCTTTTTTTCCTGGTGCTTTCTTCTGCATTGTACAAAAATAATGTGTATAACTGATATACCTGTGTATGTTTTTGCTCATATTTCTACTTGAATAGTATACTGTTTAAATCATTTTGTGGTTGTTTTTGTATTTTGCTGGGTAGTACAACTTATTCTGATGAAAGGTATTTTATTTGTACACCCTGCAACTACTACTATACCTCGAAAGCTTAACTTTTATTGCTTTATCTTGGTCTCTTACCTCTTGATCTCTTTAAATCGTCTGTGAGCTTGAGCTTGTAGACTGCAATCAATCACGGAATGGTGGCATTTTGTAATGCTTGTTCTTTCAATAGAGTTGTCTAGCATAATAATAATAATTATAAATACAGTGAAACCTGTCTATAAAGACCTCCCCAGGGAGACAAGAAAAATGGTCTTTATAGGCAGGTGGTCTTTAAGTACAGGTTCCTTTAGTACATGTTTCAATTAGAAACCATTTTCAAGGGAAACAAAAAATGTGGTCTTTGTAGACAGGTGGCCTTTCTATACAGGGGGTCACTAAAGCAGGTTTGACTGTACTTATAAAGTGCACTTTAATCTAATAACTTACTCAAGGTGCTATACAAAACAAATTCACAAATCTCTCTCAAGAATTTAAGAACATAATAGCATTAAACTCTGAGTAAATAAAAGCTTTTTGACATGTTTCTGAAAGGTTTCTAGGAATGGAAATTTTTGAATGTCACTTGGCAGCTTGTTCCAGAGGACTATTTATGGATAGGTTTATTTATATTTTTTTCTTGGAGCTCTTCTGTAGTGCACTAGGGTTAAATCTTGACTAGGGCCCTGTTTCATAAAATTTGTTATCAATAACAAGTTACAATAACTGTTATAAGCTACTGAAATTGTGGCATCTGATTGGCTGAGAGCAAATTTGTCATAGAAATTAATTATTTGTTATTGATAACAAGTTTTATGAAACAGTGCCCAGATAATAATAATAATAACTAGAAATGCAATCGTGTCACAACGATGTGCGTGCAATGACGCCATGTTTCTACGTGTCAAACGAAAGAGCTTCTCTCGGACTATCCAGAGCAATTTGCACGAAGTCTGTAGCTTCTGTGATATTGGAGATAGGTGGGCGAAAGAAAGGCCTCAACAGTGACCTTGATGGGATGGTACTATGCCTACGAAGTTTGAAAGAAATTGGGATAGGGGAAAGAACCTAGAAAGGGCTCGCAAGCACTGCGTGCAAAAACCAAGGGGATTTGGTGCATGTTCGTCATTGCAATAAACATCGTTCTGGGGGCCAAAAGCTTGAACCCGATATGCCCCATAGACAATGCGTGTAATGAATGGGCGGAAAACGTACAGGATCTGTATTATGACCGGAGTTATATTGTTTTTTCTCTCTCTCTTTACGTCTCTTTATGGGCTTTATTTGGTATCATTAGAAAGAAAATTTAATGGTTGTTATTGTAAACCACTCTTTTTTTTCTATGATAATCCTATCGAAACACGTGATGTAAAATAGATTTATAGGACAAAATGGCGTCTTAAATGGCCCCCTTGACCAATTTCAAAAATCCGGCCAAGAGGTGCCCTGCGTATTGGAATTCGGCATGTCACTGCAAATTTTCAAGGAGAAAAAAGGACGTTTAAGGGACGAAAAGCAGTCTGAAAAAATGACGTCATAGCCGATACGTGTTAGATTCGGGCGGAAACTGGGCAGATTCGTATAGTGACGTTTGTTCAAATGCGATTTACTCACAATTTTCTGTGTGAACATATACTATACTTGGTATCATGCAAAAGGGCACTTCATTGCGGTCAGTTTGACACCATTGTTATCTCCGCGCAATGTATTGCACGCATTAAACGCGCTATTACGTAATGCATAGTAAATTCATCATTTTTGGCGATAACTTTGCGACGAGGGCATTACAATTTATTTAACTTGGCAGACAGTTGTCACGTATATGGATACATATGTGTGCCAAGTTTCATTGATGTATACAAAGATCGCCATTTTAGAGCAAGTTTAAGTTATTTTGGAATTTTCTTGAAAATGGCGAATTTGGAGGGCATTTTTCTCAAAGTCGGTCAGTGTTAGGGTATATAATTTTGTATATGGCTTGAAAGGGCATATCTTCAAGTATCTAAATCCAAAAAAGGGTACGGATTTGCCAAGCCATAATGGAGATACGGCCACAGAAAAAAAGCCAATTCCCAGAACTTTAGAGGGCGCTATTTATGTTTTGCAAAGCCATTGGAGCGTGAAATTTGGCATGGCTATGTGCAATTATGAGATAAAGATAATGTGAGATTTAAATACAAAACGGAATTCATATGAGAAAGTTATGGCAGTTTTAGATTATTTAGGGGTCAATTTTTCAAGAACTTGAGAGATTTTTGACGAAGTCGGTTTCAGATTTGAATTTTGAGTACGAAGATGGCATTTTGAAGGTCAGGTTATTCGTAGCAGATGAAAGAACATCTCTTAGACTATCTAGAGGAATTTGTTAGAAATGTGTAGGATCTAGGATAGTGGAGATAGGAAGGAAGAAAGAAAGGCCTTTAAATGGTCCAGAAACGGACAAAATGGCGCCTGGACGGTCATGCATGAGTGATTTCGAAAATCGAAGCATGTAGTGACCTGGATGAGATGCTAGAGATGATGCCTAAGAAATTTGAAAGGAAAAGGACTTGAGGAAAGTACCTAACTAGGAAGGACAAGCACTACGTGCAAAACGAATGGGATTTCAGGACGAAAAGGAAAATATTAATGGGGCAGAATGTGAACGAAAACAAGGCAATGACGAAGGTCGTCATTGCAATAATACTTAGTTCTTTTATAGCGCATAACACATTACAGGATAGCATGTCCCTATGCGCTTTAAATAGAAAGCAAAGAATTACCCGGTACAAGAAACAGTTATACAAATTAGAAAATCCACTTAGAAGCAAAAGAGTACATGTAGTGCTGGACGTCGAGTTCATGGGTGTACACTTTTAACATTGAATAAATACCTTTTAAGAGAAATCGTAAAAGAACATTCACTGTTTGTTTTTGTTGAGGTGGGAGGGATAATGAATAATGATAATAGTTCACTCTTTTTGCTATACCAATATTTTTCGTATTGTATTGGTCACCTGGATAGAAAGACCACCTGTTTATAAGGACCACATATTCTTTGTAAATTCTTTTTCAAAATTCTTTGCAAAAAAAATTGAAATAAATCCTTTCAATAGCCCTGCACATCACCTTTGGAAATATCTCAAATCTGATCTTGAATTCTATAGGTACCAGGCAATAGTATTAAATGAAAGTGTCCCTGATTTTTTTTCTTGAATGCCTTTGTAATAATTGTTATTGTTTTTTTATTTTCCATTTGAAATTTATACTAAAGGGACCTGTACATGTACATGAATACCATCTGTCTATAGAGATAACTTTTCTTTTCTTCAATCTTTAGCTACATCTTTGTACTTGTTATTATTCTTATAGTAAATTTTTCCCTATCAATCTGATTATCACTTCTTGATGCTTTAAATCCACCGTGGGTTAGCAATCCATCATACGGGATTGGCATCTTGTGTGTTTGATACTTGATCAGAGTCTTCTACTGTAGTTTCCCAATCTACAGTCTCCATTACTCACAGGCAGGTGCACTATATCCCCAGATACCTGACATAGTCTTTACTTTCCAGCAGAGAGAGAGAGAGAGGGGGAGAGAGAGAGATGGAGGGAGAAAGAGAGAGAAAGAGAGAGGGAGAGAGAGAGATAGAGAGAGAGAGAAAGAAAAAAAAACATGGCCTCGTAATATACTTGCCCAGATGCTTCTAACCACCTAATATCCTACTGGTCAACTTTGCCCATATGGCGACTAAAAAATCTCATATTTATTGATGGTCTCATACGAACTTTGTGCTTACTATTATTTCTGTATCAGGCTAAGAGGGTAGGTAAAGGGTAACCATAACTAATTCCAATAACCCAAGACCTAAGCCCAAACCTTTACCCAAATCTCAACCCAAATCTAATCCTAATCCTAATCCTAATCTTGACCCTAAAAGCTTGTTCAGATATGACGTGGTATAGAGCTGGACAAAAAAAGACAGGGTTTTTTACACATAAATGAATGCAAAACAAAGGACCTACGCATATTCACTGAGCGTATATTATACAGAAGTGTCAAGTGTATTTACACATACATCATCATTAAAAAAAAAATCCTGCCTCAGGCCTAAAACCCTAACCCTAATCCTGACCATAAGACTGTGCAGGCATAAGCCTAGGATAGACATACCATCCACTCCATGTATATATCCTAGTGTGTAGTGTTATTCCACATACATTCATAGTAGGTCACCATCTACTGTAGATCGCAATATATATTTGGCTTGGTAGGCAGTCCGGTATGCTTTTTTTTTTAAAGATAAAGGGTACATGACTGGTGAAATACTTTACCAAACTAAAATATCTAACTTCATCTCTAACATGACATGAATTTTCCACCAAAACAATGAAATACACAGTCTAATTGAGGGAAACATCATTCTTTTGGTGTGTGTTGTGCCATTGAGACCCTTAATAAGGTCATGTCAAAATTGGATACTTTACTGTTGAAATATGCAGTGATGCATGCACCTATAATACACAGGAGAATAGAACTTCTTGATAACACTGGCCAAATATGTACATTGATACATGTACTGTACACATGTACATATGTAATTATAATGTAGCGGGTGTAATATATTTCCCTTGCCTAATATATTAGACGTGTACAAGCTGTGTGCCATAAAAAACGGAATACATTCAAATATTTTCCATGCTAATTCATTTTGGTGATAGAGTAAAGTGTTAATAGAGTCTGTCATTTTGTTTCGCTTATTAATTAATGAAGAAATAAATGACCTGCCCTGCAAAGTCATATATTATAGAGACAGACATATGATATAGACTAAACAACAGCTCGCGGTTGCTGATTACAGGGAGAAGAGGGGTGAGGTTGCTTTATAACAGGAATGATTTTGATAGGTATTATGTTGAATTACATGCAAAATGTGGCACACATGTATGGCAAATGTTATTTAGTATACTAGCTGGTTGCAAATTCTGTAGCATGTAACTATGCTCCCTAGAAGCACCTGTCATGTGTGTTATGCTTGGTGCCCCAATGAAGGCACTGCACATTCATCGTTTATCAAGAAAAACAAGTAAGAGGACTTGTTGGAAGAGGCATTGATGAGGAAGAGAGAGAGGAGGATAGGAAGATGGAGACGGTGAGAGTGGGAGAGAGGGAAAGTGGAGAAGAGAAACAGTATGGTAAGATGAAACTGAATAATTTAGAGGAGGAAAGGAGAAGGGGAGAAGGAGAGGGGAAGAAGAAGAAAATAAAAAGAAGAAGAGGAAGAGGAAAGAGGAAGAGGCAGGAGAAGATGAAGAAGAAGAAAAAATAAGCAGGAAGAGAATAAGAGGAGGGCTCTTATTATGTGGGAAGCCTTGAAGCTCAAGTTTACCTGTACGTGCTCACTCTAAATGTTCACATCATTATACTACGTAATACAATGTGCAAGTACATGTACATTACTTTGTGCATGTGTGGAATTTCAAAGTAGGCAAAATACATTCAACCATACATTAATTCCTAACCTTCAAGGAATTCATGTATGAAAACAGTATTAAATGTATGATGTTCATGTTTATCTCTCTCTTTTTTCTTTTCTTGCATGTTTGCAATTCATGCAGTGCAAACTCTTACCGAACTGAAGGCCTTCGGTAAGCAGTCCTTAAGCAGTCGGTTAAGCAGTCAAAATAAGCCTTCACAGCTCTTTATCCACAATATATGTGTCAATAGTCTTCTTAAGCCTTCGAAGGCTTATAAGCAGTCGTTAAGCCTTCCCACTGCAAAGTTAATATGCAAATTAGCTACCGAATGCTTATTCTGAAGCTCTAAATAAGCCTTTGAATGCTTATTTTCGAAGCTCTAAAATAAGCCTTCGACTGCTTGTTTTTGAAGCTCTAAAATAAGCCTTCGACTGCTTGTTTTTGAAGCTCTAAATAAAGCCTTCGACTGCTTACATTTGAAGCTCTTTAAGCCTTCCAGTGTCCTCGAAGGCTTATAAGCAGTCGCTAAGCCTTCCCACAGCAAAGTTAATATGCAAATTAGCTAAGCCTTCCTCAGGAACTGCCTTCGACTACTTGTTTTTGAAGCTCTAAAATAAGCCTTCGACTGCTTGTTTTTGAAGCTCTAAATAAAGCCTTCGACTGCTTACATTTGAAGCTCTAGAAGCCTTCCAGTGTCCTCGAAGGCTTATAAGCAGTCGCTGTAGTCTAACTTGTAGATCTAGATCTAGAATCTATAAAAGTAGATTTGACAAGTTTGACAGTAGACCTAGTCCTAGATCTAGGACTAGGCTAGTCGTATAGACTCACGATTTTAATGTTTAAATTATTCTTTTGTTTTTAACATTTTTTGGTGAGTTGAAAAACTTGTATTTTAGTGCTAACAGTTAGATCTAGAGTCTAACTGTTAGACCTAGACCTATAGTCTAGACATATTTAAGTTTTATCAATTGTCACTAAAGTACCGATTTTTAGTGAAATCAGTTTAGTTTTGTACAGTTGTGTTTACAATGTTGAGAATCAATAATAAAACAGGTTTTAATTATAATACACAGCCAGCGCCAGGATAGTAATGCAGCTATGTCATGTGTCGGGCGCTGCCGAAAATAACGGCTCAGCCAACACAAAAATGAACGAATGGGACTGTATAAAAACAATTCTTGCAATAAAACAAGTAGAAAACAACAGTGGCATGGTCTGATTACGAGTGGAATTTATAGATTCATCAAATGAACGAGAAATAAATTGAACAAACACATTTGCTAACTAGTAAATGAATGTTACCAACGGTAATGCATCGATTTACTTACGATTTGTGTTTTCAATTCTGCCGCACACGATGATTGAAAGTCGTCTGTGATTTTTGTTCAACAATTTTAGCACCAAAATGAAGGCCTTCGCGGTCTTCTTTAAATGCTTATTTTCAGTGACTGCTTATCTTTGAAGGCTTATTTTCAGCGACTGCTTATCTTGAAGGCTTATTTTCTACTGACTGCTTAATAAGCAGTCAACATTTTTGGACTGCTTATATGAAAGTCTTTGAAGGCTTAGCTCTCGCAAACTAATAAGCAGTCGAAGACTAAAACAAGCCTTCGAAGGCTTATGAAGTCTTTGAAGGCTTTGTGAAGGCTTAGCGAAGGCTTATCGAAGGCTTATTAAGCAGTTTTCTATGGTAAATAGTCACACTAGCTGTTAGGGGTTTTAATGAAAAAACTTACTGATTGTCTGAATTTTGGATAAATTCTTTGACACATGCTCTGGCGGCAATTGCTTTGCAATCAAAGGACCTAACCCTAACCCTATGTTGCCTAATTAAGCTTAACCTAAAACCCAATGGCAATTATCCTAACCTTAATTCTATAATTAGGAAATAAAGCCTCTGCCAATTGTCACAAGACTAGATTGACATTTGGTCTCAAATTCCTTTTCAATGCAGTTCGGATTCTGTCTATTGAAACATTATTATTCTTATCATGCGACTAACATAATTTGTATTGACGCACTTCACAATTTGGTTATGTTACGAAAATGGCCTATTCCTTTTCCATTCTTCATTCAAAAGCCATTAGTGAGTCTTTATTTCCTTTATCCTCTCTTTCTGTGTGTGCTCATCTGTATTAAAATCTCATGAATTATTTATGATTCCTTCTTCTATTACTCTAATTATAAACCATGTCAAATGAGCCATGCGGTTTGTGTACTAGCACTCATGCTTTAATTGCCCATTATTCCACTTCCCCTCATCATCCATGCATCAGGACTGTCTTAATAGTGAAGTAATGTCTTTCTCAGTATTGTAAAATGCATTTGTGACTCTTTTGAGATTCTACAAGTGTGAATATTTGGCAATCATTTTTTTCTCTTATCCTCTTGAAAGCGAAGTTTTTATTTCCATATTAGCAATACATATTTACATTAATAACTCAATGACTGAGTGAAACATAACAATTGCTAAAAATTAAAGTATATTCAACAATTCTTCCAGCTTAGTATTATTTTCTTTGCTAACACATTCATATCTTAAAAATAATCTTAGCAACGACTTGAATTAAAAAAACAAAGTATGTGGGTAGTAAACAGAACCATTAACCATATTTGGCAATCATGAAATGAGAAAATCATCTTCAATTTTCATAAACTCACCATCACAAAGACAATTGAGTGGATCTACTTTAATTTAAATTGTGTGTCAATAATGTATTTGCTGACATATCCATATGTGTTTTTTTATGGCCTCTTTCCCTGTTCAATTATCATTGAAAGAAATGAAAGAATCAATCATACAAAATATATGTACTGGTTCTTGTCTACAAATTTAGTGTAGCTTAAATGGCAGTAGCCATGAATTAGAAATGAATTGATAGTGAAACTGTCCAGCTTTAAGCAGTGTATAAGTGTAATGGTGATTTCATTGTTGTGAACCATCAATTAATACTTTATCTGAAGTACATTGTTTGTACCTTTGATAATCAAACGCTGCAGCAGGTGAACGATGATTGATCATAAAATCATTTTTATGTGAGTGGATTTGAAGGGGTTGGTTTTAAAGCCATAATGCTCAAGAACTAATATGAGAATAATTTCCTTGAAAAAACCACTACTTATGTAAATGGTTGTTGAAATAACAATTCTTGTGATAATAATAGTAGCAGGATTGAAATTAGCAGGAATTAAAAAGTGTTTTTGCTTGTAACAAGTATGCACTCACGGCTGTTCTGTAGTTGAATGCTCCGGAGTTCAATATAACATACTGTAGTATATAAACCGACAAGTTCTGAATTTATCTGAGTGATGATATATATCACCGAGGCTGCAGGCCAAGGTTTGAATATACGGTAATTGCCTGAGTGAAATTCTAAATTTGGAGAATAAACGATATGTATTAAATATTCATTAACAATTATGAAAGGTTATTTCTAATCTGACACCTGATTTTTTCTTGAGTTGACATCCCTCTTGATGAGTTTGATGTAGCGTTACGTGTCATGTGCGCTAGCTGCTAAGACAATGTAAACAGTGGGTCCACGCAGTCTAATGCACTTTTGTTTGCGATAAACCATGCAAAAAGGGTTGTTATATTGCACACTCATGCACATAAAACAAGATGTTGAATATCACATGATACTTTCTCAGCCAATAAGATGCTATCTACAAATAACCAGTTTTACATTACTAAAGACTGTATTAGTCACTATGTCTTATTGTCTTTTAAGGATATGTAAAAAACTAAAAAGGTCATGTTTATGTGAGATGGCATTGTCGCTGCACATAAACTATACTGAGCAGTCTAGCTGTATAGGAGCTTCTGTCTTGCACCCTCCATAATGCAGTATTGATGTTAGCCAGTGATGTGATGCATATTGTGATGATGCCTGTGATGATATGGCTTTAGACTGCTCCCATATCTTTCAGCCACTCTGAAATGCTAGTCTACACCCACAGTCAATATAACTATATTCAAAACTTGAACATAATGCCATAGAGCCTTGAGCCTATAGGCTAACTCTGTCAGTCTCTGGCTGTGTTAAGAGCAGCTGCAGTATAAGGTCTATGAAGTGCAGAAGACTGTGCAGTCTGCAAAGTTTCACAATACAGACCCTCTGTTTTGGATCAAGGCCGCCACGACATGGTGCCTTCAGACTAATGGCATCCCCCCATCCAGATGTCAGCACAAATTACGTCTGGATTGATCTCCAGACTTCCCAGAGTTAGATTATTCTCCACGCATCAAAAATAATCAAGTATCGGACATATCCCTGGGGCTATGTCTCCTCGTCAAGCGAGGAGTCACCCGTGCATGAATAAACCATCGTTCAGACTACCTGAATACATCATAACTACCTATACAAAAGTCATAGAGTGAACCAATAAGTAATCCCTTTTTTTGTGACGTAAAACACCATTATATTTATGTAATGAAACATATAGTGAAGCGCAATGTTGAGCATCATTTCAAAAGAAAACCCGCTTAAAAAAAAATCAGGGTTCCATTTTAGTGTGACAGTTATATCATCAGAAAAGTGTATTATTGATACAATGGCTGGAATGCTCCCCAGGGAGTGGAGAATGTGTATACATTGTGTGCGGTTAAGCCTGAATCCGATGACCGGGTAATGGTAAGATTGCATGGCCCTCAGGGAGAACAGTATGAATACTGATGAGGCTACCCTGGGTAAACAAGACATATTATTATTATTATTATCGTGAGCGCATCCTGATACTTGGCCAGTTGCTACATGTCAACCGACCTCTTCAAAATTAGTTTCTTCACATGTCGTATCTTTGTACGATGTTGTTTTCCATTCTGTATGCACTTTTCCCTACTTACAATTATTATTTTTGTACAACGTTTCTTTACGCAAGTTGTGTTAACATCTCCTGCAGTCTGAACAGACTGTGTCGCGCAGATGGATTGGAGGGGGGGGGGGGGGGGGGGGGGGGGGGGGGAGGGGTTGATGATGGTCTATTACGAATTCATAGCGGCTCATAGCGATGATGGAAAGGGTAATTGGTTCTGACGAGAATTATGATTTGAATGAGGTTGCATTTTGAAATGTGGCATAATCTTTGAATGTGTGGGCGATGCAAAGACAGAAGGAAATACAGTTGATGAATTGCGTATTTTACTGCATCTACATGTATAACTTCATGTGCCTTGTATGAGAGTTGTAAAGAAGAGTGAAATTTACATCGTAGTAAACACTTATGTCATGAGCATGCTGTGAAGGGCATGTTTTACACTGAAGCTCTTAAAGCAATAGAGTCAATTGATCTCTAAAAGCCAGTAATTAATTAGCAGTTCATTTTAGAACTAGAAATTGTCTTAAATGCTTCTTCTTGAAAATGCAGCTTTGAGCAGAGAAAGTATTATGCTTTTTATCGCCCTGTATGTGGGTGGAATTGAATTTTGTCTAAGGAGGAGGATATTGTAAGGAGAATTTAATTACCCTGAATATAAATGTAAATGAGGATTAAGTTCAACTATGCTTAATTTTAATAGTCCACTGATTCAAGAGGCGCCAACTGTCTCATTCATTATATCATACAAATTACTTCAATTCTATAACATTTAATGACAAAAGGGCAACAAGATTGTGACAATTCAAGCAATTTATTTTCGTATGGGAGTGAACTCTCATCAAGGCTTAACGGGTACTTTACAAAAGTGTACAGGTACTCCTAAACAAGTACGGTATCGTAAAATTGTAACCCCTTGAGCATTTTGAAGTGCAATAGGGATTACCATTGCGCTTCTGATGTAATATTTATAATGTAAAAATTATTTCAATAGAGGTGTAATAACATCAACCTGTACACTTCCAAATGTGTTTAAAGCACAGCCATCATAAATACTTTCTTTGAAAGAAAGAATTACATTTCGTCGTTGTCGTCGTAAACCCCGGTCGTAAACAAGCAATTCACATGCTGGTATGCGAAGTATAGTGGCTTTTTTAATGTTTTTCACATTAGCAAGCTTACGCTATCGAAAGTTATAGACAACCGGCTTCCCGACCAATTTTCAATTTGTGTTAGGGATCCTCTAGAAAAATACCCCTAAACGCCTACAGCAGGATATTGAAAAAATACCCCTTTTCTTGAAAATGGATGTATTTTTAACCCCCTAACGCGGCACTGCGTGGACCGTGTCCTAAAAAAAACACCCCGTTATATGCGCTTTCTTGGTCACGCATGCTTACAGTATTTATATTGACTGAGACCTCTGGGAGAACATTCTAGTTCCGTTCACAATGATCCAAACCTTCCAGAATACTGTCTACAGGAAGATTGTAACAACTGATGATTTGTGCAAATTATCTCAAAAGATTGTAAGATTTGTCTCCCTCTTTATAGTTTCACTGTGGCAGCAGAGTCATACATGTGTAATAAAACTATTACACATAGGCTTGAGTCGGTACGGTCGATCACACCGGGACCCGACCGTTGCCGTCGGGTCCCGGTTTCGTTTTTTGAGAACCGACGCTCCGAAAAAAATAATGAAATATGTAAGAAATTGCAGTTTTGCACACCACTAAAATCATTCCACCTTAAAACTTAAGTATTTAATTGTTACCAATCATATTCTAGCTCATCCTGAATCAATCCGAACTGCTGATATAAATATGGGTTGCAAAGCAGTTCGCCCCATGGGGTTGTTGTTGCCAGCTGCTTGCTAGCTAGCTAGTAGCTACTGTACTGGCCGGGTCTCTCGGCAGGATTAATAAATCAGGTTGAAAGAAACATTAATGTTTGAATAATAAAACGGCTTTCTAAAAAGTACTTCTCTACAACATACCGATCGAATAATTTTGAAAAGACAAAATGGATATTATTTCTTTGATTTTGAACACCGCATGCTTCTTTTAAAAGCTGAAAATTACTTGGTAATCACAAGAAGTTTCGATACGGATAGCTGTTGCAAGGCAAGTTCAGACTAGTCTCGGAAAAATGCGCAGTGCTCCTCGTAGTTAAGTTAGCTGTAATCCGTGCCAGAACGAACCCAAACAAAGACGTGATCGTAACGAGAAAAAATCATTAAAAACTACGAGAGCACAATTGGAAAGACAACTACTCAAAATTATCGTAAGCAGATACATAACTTGGAGGAATAATACAATAGTTGTCCAAGAAAAGCCACAGAAATAGTGATATTTAAGGAGTTACTATAGGTACAATCATTATCGGAATGGGCCTGCTGATATGTCCGAATTACAAGTTATTTGGTTTCTACGGTAAAAAGCAGTATAACAAGGGATTCGAGTATTTGCAGCAAGCCCCTTGCGATAAAAATGTACCCAGTTACTCCTCGATTATCACAATTTCTTTGGCATTTCTTGGGCGATTATTGAATTCTTTGTACAAGTTATTTATCTGATTATCGTAATTTTGAGCAGTAGATTTTTTTTCTCGTTACGATCACGTCTTTGTTTGGGTTCGTTCTGGCACGCATTACAGCTAACAAGGAGCATTGCGCATTTTTCCGAGACTAGTCTGAACTTGCCTTGCAACAGCTATCCGTATCGAAACTTCTTATTGATTACCAAGTAATTTTCAGCTTTTAAAAGAAGCATGCGGTGTTCAAAATCAAAGAAAAAATATCTATATTGTTTTTAAAAATTATTCGATCGGTATGTTGTAAAGGAGTACTTTTTAGAAAGCCGTTTTATTATTCAAACATTAATGTTTTTTGACCCGATTTATTCAACCTGCATGAATAAAAATGGCGGCTCGATCGTTGTCTTTCTATTTTTGCTCCAGTTTTTTTACTTTTAGAGGCACGATAATGGCACTAAACATCGCCAATCATGGATAAAAAATAATGTCAAATGGAAGAATATACCGATCTGTGCCGAGGTATGCATGTGTTGATTTATTTGACTGATAAAAAAGGTCACTTTTAAGGGACATACTGATGATATATGCGCTTTTTATAGAGGCAAGTGACAAATCCTGCGAGCTGATTTCTGGACACCGGGTCCCGATCGGTGCAAGGCCGTCGGGACCCGGTTTATGAAAATCCCGACATGACTCAGGCCTAATTACACATTATACCACACTTTGATAGTTTGATATCTGATATTTCTGGAGGCCAAAGAATTTCTTAGGAAACCTTTGTTATGCTACCCCCCCCCAAAAAAAAAAGGCAACAAAAAGATAATAATATATAATAATGATAAATACAGAATATACCCCAATAAAAAAAACCAACAACAGTAAACAAACAAAATAAAACTAAACCTAATTAAAAGAATAACACCTGACTAAATTGTATTGTTTGGCAGGACTTGATGAGGGAGTATAATTTTCAGTTTTATTTCAAATTTCTTAACATGTTTTTTTGCCTTTTAATTCCTTGCTTAAAGGCATTACAAAAGGCTTTTCTCAATATTTTGAAACAGCTCAAAACATTTTGTCGTCTTGACATGATGACAAATTGTGCAAGCTTGCATGTGGGTGTGTAAGCTGGAATCAAGCAGGGATTTAGTGATTGTGAAGGTGTAATACAACAGGGTGAAGAGTGTGAGATAAGAAGGTGATTGCTAGGTCTGTATCCCGGCCTAGAGATGTATCTCAAATCAATAGGTGCATTACCATTAGCTCAAACAAGCTTGAGCTTACGACTGATCATACAGTGACGCTGCCAAACTGAATATAGTCTGACTCTCAACCGACTGATTCTTGGGCATTTGGGATAATGAAACTTTATGGTTGATGAATATCGGTCTGATGCTAACAGGGATGACAGCGCGTGAAGAGGGTGAGATAAGAAGAAGATGGCTAGGTCTGTATCCCCAGAGATGTATTGCAAGTCAATACATGTAGGTGTATTTCCATTAGTCCTTACCACCAATCTCAGCCTTTGACTCTTGAGCGTGAACCTGTAAAAGGTTGAGCTTTTGTCACATTATAGTATCGTACTCATCCTGCAAAACTGACTCGAGACTGACTCTAAACTGACCGATTCTTTGACATTCTGGATAATGAAATTGTATGGTTGGTGTGATAATTGTCTGATGTTAGGAGGGAAGACAACAAGTCTAAGAGGGTGAGATGAAGAGGTGATTGCTTGGTCTGTATCCCTCAGAGATGTAACTAAAATCGATAGGTGCATTACCATTAGCTCAAACAAGCTTGATCTTTGAGCATTAGCTTAGAAAAGATTGGCCTATTTGGGACTTTCCTTACAGGGACTGGTGGTACATGCATGACCAACAATTATCTGTTAATACCTGAAATTACTTTTGTTTGCAGTTGCACGATATCCCAAAAGCTATTAAGCACTTGTGTGTCTTCTTATGAGTTTAAACTAGTTGTATAGCTTTAGCTTCATGTAGTTGTGATTGTATGAATTTCCTGTGATCAACATTTGAAAACTTGTGTAGTGAAGACAGACCTCCATAGAAGCACTGGATCGATGCAGGCAAGGCTTGGGTGTTGGTGTTGCATAGAGGCTTGTAAAGGTCAAGGTTGATTGTGTACCTATGACATGTTTGCATAGTCCAGGCTCCTAGGAGCGTTGCACAATCAAGAGAAGTGCCTGGATGATCTTGTCAAAGACATTGCTGTCAGTTCATCCAAGGGGATGGATTGCAGTACTTGGTGAAATAGAAGGAATTAACCAAATTAGTTTCATTGTAAATCTCTTTGCTTAGCGACTTCTTTAGCATCAAATGTAAAGTTTTCATTTACACTTAGTGCTTACTTACCGGTATGTTGTTATGATTATATTTAGTGTATAATTTTATCACTGTAAGATTCAGCCCTCAATTGAGATGCACATTTCTTGAATATATATATAAACCATTATTTTTTAGAAATACTGCAGTAATTAAACAAGATGAACACTTTCTGTGGAGGACAATATTAGTATGAGCATGTGCAGAGAGCCGAAAGTTGTACACTGCATTTTTCAGCTATATTTACCTTAGTCAGATAATTTCATTTATAATGTAATTTCTCTATATTTTCTACTTTAACAAAATATTATTGTTATCTTTTTAGTCTTACTTCTTCAACATCTAATGAAGATAGCATCTAATAATAATTAAAAAAAAAGAGAAAAAAAAGGTACTTATAAAGCGCTTACCACCAAAGTCTCTAAGCGCTAATTGAAGCCAGAAGGTTGTTAGCTCTGTGTTATAGTACATGAGTAAATGCCCTTCTGGCTCTATAAGCAGACAATAAACATGTAGTGTAAGTGTATAGTGTACATGTATGTGCTGCTTGCTTTGATATTTTCCTTTTCCTTGGACACCATCTCTGTAGACATTGAAAGTGCAATGCTGCCATCTAGTGGTATAGAGGAAGACAGTTTATATTTCCATTGGGGAGTATGTAGTCAATGTGCATTTGCTTGTATGTTGATAACAGCATTAGCCAATTCAACCACAATATATTGTTTGAAATGAAATGCAACGAGGGATTGATTTTTATGTTAAGGATGATAGATACCTACCGGTAACAATAATTTTGATATGGACTGGTGGTATAGATGTAGTAGTGTGTTCCATGACAGGTTTGCAGTGTGTTCTATATTTTCAATGAGAATGCAGACTTGTGAATATAATTTAAATGAGTAATGATTTAGTTTTGCTTTGCATTCAATAATAAGATGCATGATGCATAGCTACCATCTCCAGCTGTAATACCAGTGCAAAATTTATTAGTACATATTATGACAGTGAATCTCCGTGGACGACAGATGAAATTATTTATGAAAATTGCTTCTATGCAAATGAAGTAGCACTCAATTCTATCCAACAACTTAGATGGTTATAGCGCCATCTCTTGTCCAACATAGAGATCTGTTATAAAATCTCTAAAAATGCCCTTGTCTACCGTACTTGAACTCCATCTGGTAAATTGCAGCTGTTTGTAGACATTCATTGCCGTGAGCCGTTTTAACCATTACACTCGGTTAAAGTCGGTTATTGACTAACATTTATTAGATCCATGTACCTTTATAAACCCTATTCATATTGGAGGTAGAAGAGGAGTAAATCCGGATTAAGGCAGGAATAATATTCGGGACCCTAATACTATCAGCATCTCTTAATCTGCATTTGATGCAGGCTTTTTGATCCACTTCAAGACAAGGATTGAATCCGTGTTTAACTTAGTCTGGACCGGAAATGGATTCTGCGTAATATGAAGGCTATCCACACAACTCAATGGTTTGCTTTATGTTTTACAACAAGTTATATAGCGGAAGAGGATTAGACAGGATGGCATTATTAGGCATGCCATGTGCGCAACCCTAGAAACAAATGCACATGACAGATGTGATGAAATCTAGCTGCTTTAATATGAAAAGTTGCATGAATTTAGGTGCGAATCAATCGGGTATAGCTATCGCTCCAGTCTAAGTTTGGACTCTATTCTCTTTGGTAGTGAATATGAAAGCAGCATTGCATGCCTGAGTACAATCTACCCCAACCAGGTTCCAATGTCGAACCAGAGACCCGCGATGTCAGGTGGGGATAGTGAACTGGGCTCCCCTAAGGGTCGAAGGTCGAAGCATAATCTGTTGAAGGATGAGATGCAATGCCAAGGGCAGCTTTTGACATTATTTGTTGGAGTTTGTTGGCCTGATGTATTATACACTCTCTCCCATCCTCTCTCACTCTCTTACTCTCTCTCTCTCTCTCCCTCTTTCTTTCTCTCCCAAGGTCTTCCTCACTTTCTTACACTCCCCTTTCTCTTTTGTTTCATCCTCACTTCTCTCTCTCTCCCTCTCTCTCTCCCTCTGTTTCTCTCTCTCTCTCTCTCTCTCTCTCATTCTCTCTCTCTCTTTCTCCCTTTCTCTCTCTTTATGTGTCTCTCTTTCTCTCTATCTCTCTATCTCTCTCTATTTCTCTCTATTTCTGTATATATCGTCTACTGGTATGTACTGAAAACCAAAATGGCATGTAACTCTAGGTATGAGTTACACCCTTCCGCTCTCAGCAGACAATATCAGTATTATGGTACATGGGAGTGTCGTGGTCGAGTGGTTTAAAGGCGCTTGACTGTAGATGCGAAGGTCAAGGGTTCGAATCATGACACGGCACTAATATCCTTTGGCAAGTTATTAACCTACACTTGCTACTCTCCACCCAGGTGTTAAAATGGGTACCCTGTAGGATGCGACCGTCATTGTTGGTCAAACAGTATTTGAGCGTCAACGCCTGGCTGGAATGCTCCCCATGGAGTGGAGATTGTGCACACATTGTGTGCGGGCAAGCACTGAATCCAATGACCGGTGTATATCTGTAAAGCGCTTAGAGACAAAGCTGAATATTATTATTATTTATGTTCATCCCTTATAACATGGTCCAACATGTGGTTATACATCTATACACTGGGAAGGTTCCTGTATTATACATTTAGAATATTCCATGAATAGCAATTTATTTGGTGATGATACGTTATACCCTTTCTGTATAAATGTATGACGTCTTTAATATAAACAGAAGTCGACGGAGGAAGATAATTTCTCGGACGAGTAGGTGTAAAAATGGGGAATAAGCTGTTCCTGATTAATTTGAAGGCAATAATACGCCGCACTATTCCTATATTCTGAGGAACGCGATATGACTTCTAATGAGGCACTTGACCCTTGCTGTTCTGAGACATCGAGAAAAAAGTGTACAAGATCATGGGGGTATATGTGCCCCTCCCCCCCCAAAAAAAAATATATATATAAAAAAAATGGGGAAAACAGAAGTAAAAAGAAGAGAAATAGCATTGATCTACAGGCTGATGACTTACTGGTATTTGTTGTTGTTGCTACATGTACAGATTATTCAGACATGTACCTCCCCCCCCCCCCCCCTTTTCAGAGAATCCTGGATCCACCCGAATGATCTCTACATTATATAGAGTACATCCTTCATTGATCATCTAATTACACGATGACTATTAAAACAAAGTCCGCCTCATAGATCATCCTAAATGGGACATTTATCCCCTCTTATTCTGAGATATCTATAGAAGATTTCAGTATTCGAGGTAGTTTTTCCGAAATGACGCTTTTATCCTCTCTTATTCAAAGAAATTCATATTAAAGATGTCTGAATTACAAGCACACGTAGTCCATCCATATTAAGGCATTTACCTTCAGCTTTTGGGAGAAATCAGAAAATGTAGTAGAGATCTCTATCATTAATATTTTGTCCGGTGCTGGTGAAGTTAACCTTTCTCGTTTACATGATATCTTAGCAAGGAAAGTGGGGCGGTTCACAACGATTCACACTTTTTTGTTGTTGTGTACTGGATGTTACTTGAGATCAAAGTACACTGTGGTACCTGGTATACCATGCAAGGTTGTTATTGATCACTGGGTCTGAAATCAACACTTACTTCGAGAAAAAGAGAAGGTATGATTTTTCATGTAGACGACTTTGGTTTCTTGGTATTTTTATGTGTTTTTCACATCTTGCCCGCTCATTCAACGTGGTTGGTTGCAGGAAATAAGAGATAACAATAGGAAGTCTGATTCCAGCTATTAAGGTAAGAAATTGTTGTTCTTCTTTCGTTTGGAACTGTATGTTTGATCTACAGAACATATATACCGACGTGAGTGTACCTTTCAGAGCATGAAGACTTTGTGTGATCAGAGAAGCATTGTAGCAAGGTTTTAAATGCGCTTGTAATGTGTTCATACTTGAAGAACTTTCTACCAAACCTGATTTAAAGAAACATTGTACATGTACAGTTAACAACTAAATTTGTCATACCTTTACCAAGTTTTGCAACGTTTTCAGTATGTGAAAAATTAATTTGCCCTCATTTGTGTTCCTTGAGGATGTGACATACTAAAACTTACATCTAAAAAGTGTTCAACAAAGGCCCTAGTTCAACCAGTCCACTCTTCATTCTTGAGGCATAAAAAACAACATCAAATTTACAAGGTCTTTGAATTATGCACAATTTACACAACTTGAATTTTATTGGCAAATGTTAAAGATAAAGACCAGTTATGGTCATCCGATTGCATTATGAAA
The DNA here is from genome assembly GCA_035222895.1 of Strongylocentrotus droebachiensis. Classification (NCBI taxonomy): domain Eukaryota; kingdom Metazoa; phylum Echinodermata; class Echinoidea; order Camarodonta; family Strongylocentrotidae; genus Strongylocentrotus; species Strongylocentrotus droebachiensis. The sequence continues at coordinate 36,883 of JAVYIG010007375.1, forward strand.
GAAACGTTGTGGAATCGATTAGCAAAGGTTGATCATCTAGCATATAACGTCGGCCGGGTGGCAGTGGTGCATGTGGACGGTTCTGGAATCATGAAAATAATAAGAAATTTGGCCCAGTCTTGGTAAAGTTACAAGCACTGTACACAAAAAGATGTATATGGGACTACACACACACGTGCGTTAAATCTATCAGGTCCAAATAGATATAATAATTTACTAAATATATCAATTAGTAGGCGGTTTCTTGGCAAATTTGTTATCATCATGTATTAGTCAATAAAATATTCTTTGACATGAGAGCTTCCATTTCATTTTTTGAGAGGAGGGCGTTTCCAAAACTGGTCTTTACCTTTAAGAAGAACTTGCAATATTTTTTCCCCTTTAGTTCACGGATGAATGGATGAGTGTGGGATAATGTACATTTGATCATTCCATCTGAGACAGGGTTCCATTCCCTAACCATTTGTAGAGACAGAGATAAATCGACCCACTCTTTAACTCGTTCCTTGAATGATAGAGGTACTTCCATGGCAACCGTTTCGACCCACGCGAATTCCTTTTCTTAAGCTTCGATGGATTACGATTAAAGTTCACTTGAAAGAGTATTTGTTTGACTCGATCTCTCAGCCAGATAGCTACATTTCTTTGCCTCGCCATGTTGCGGTAATTTTCTCTTCATAAGCCAGTGCTTGTTCATGAAGCATCTCTGATTTGCCCACTGTTTCCTATCAAGTTTCTTCAAAATCACTGGTGATTGTGTAGGCTGTTGTGGTGTCTATTTTGCGGAATTGGTTGGTAAACGTAGCTGGAGTGGAAAGCCTGTAATTTGTTTTTGAGGGAGAAATCATCCAAATAGTTGTGAGTATATTCTAATTGTGATTTTGTATGAGATATACAGATGCAAGGTGTGTATCTCTCCTAGAATACAACAATAATTTGTCCTAATTTGCCACTTTATTGAGATTATTATAGTATGTACCTCTTCATAATAGTATTATCTACCGGTACTGAGAACCAGTAGGGCCTTCATTTGTTCACTGTTTTTTAAAAATCCTTATGCATGGACCCATTTGATAAAATAAGACATTTTAGGGGACTGCATGCAGTAAGACTTAGGTTATAATAATAATAATAATAATAGGCATTTCTATAGCGCCGTCTATCTAGAAATTCTATTCCGAGGCGCATTTATTATAACCCTGGCTTTAGCCTAGCTGCCGTATACAGTGCTCCAGCATTTCAAGGAATTAATTCCTGCCAGGTACCCATTTACATCACCTGGGTTGAGTGTGGCAAATGTAGATCAATGTCTTGCCAAAGGACATTAGTGCCGCAGCAGGACTCGAACTGCGGACCTTGTGATCGACAGTCCGACGACGTATCCACTCGACCACAACACCTCTAGTTAGCATGTGTGCTAGGCTTTGCTTTTTCATGTCAAACCCTGTCTTATGTCAGTGTAGCCTAGTAAGTTGTTGGCGGAACACCCCAAGTCTTTTACTCCTATCAATGCCTCTTGATCATCCTTTATCTTCTATCTCATTGTAACTGAATGTCAGCTGCATCCTGTATGCTGTTAATACCTGTCCGTATCAATAGTCATTGTAACAATTATTCTTTATTATTATTGTTCTTGTTGTTGTCTTTGCTGTTGTTCTTGTTATTATTATTGTTATTATCATTCTGCATGCTACATTCAAAAAGAAAATCAGCAAGATAGCACACAATAAAGAACTGAATAATGGTGTTGACCATCATTCCCAGGTTGCCTGACAGATGTAAAAAAGTATAGCTGATTACTTTACTTTTTATTGTATTAGCATCTTTGTTCTTGAAAGATATTGATAGAAAAAGCATTGTCTATTTCCTCATGGCAATATATCCATGTATCTTATACACAAAGCTCTTTTAAAACAATTTTAAAGCTAGATTTGATATCGCCTGTGGCTCCTACAATTAATTTCACTGTCTCTTGCTCTAGTTTCTTTTGTTCTCTCATACTTGTTTAGTAATAATAATGATAAAGACATTTATAATGCCCAACATATTCACCCAGAGGGTGCTCAAGGCGCTTACAATGAGCTACATATCAATTCTCTCTTCACTCTTTTCCTCGCTTTCACTGCTCTCCTATTCTTACTCTTTCTTTTACTCCATAGCTATCTGTTTTCTGGCATGTCTGTTGTACTTCTGAGTTATCTGAATTTCTTCTTCTTCTTCTTCTTCTTCTTCTTCTTCTGCTCTGTCTCTCTACCAATTCCTACTGTATATTTCTCTCTCCCCCATCTCTATCTTCATCCTTGAAATATACCTCATTTCCATCTTCTCTTCACCAATATCTGTCTCTCCTATAATTTGTCTCTTTCTCTATCTCTCCCCATCCCTGTCTCTGTTTCCTTTAAATCCGCCCCTCTCTCTCTCTCTCTCTCTCTCTCCTGTTTTGAGCTTCATGCAGTTCTTTCATTTTTTTTCTCTCTCTCTAGCTCCTTATTAACTTCTTTCTCTCTGTCTTTCTCTCTGTCTTTCTCTCTGTCTTTCTAATTGAATTTCTCACTCTCTCTCTAAACATACATGTATGCATGTACCCCCTCCCTTTCCCTCTGCATCTCTATATTGTGATTTCTCTCTCTATGTATATCTAGGTCTATGTCTTTCCTTCGATAATCCCTCACTGAGACTTCAACTGCCCTTCAGTCATAAATTACACGCTGCTAATGGGCCCACTGCTGACATATTGTCAGAGCTGCGTGCATCCTTTTAATACGTAATCAGGCGGTTTGGTGAGATCAGCCGTAAATCACCGCAGAAAAACGGAGCAAATATTTTATACCATAAGAAGGTTGGGAAGTTGATGAGAGTGGTGTTGTAACAAATCGATGTGCCTTGTGAGTTGATAGGACCTTCCCATATAGACACATATATATCATGTTGTGTTTTTAATTTTTTTGGATTTGGATGATTTTGAAGAGAGGAAGAAGACAAGTGTGACAATTGACATTGAAAGCAATCCAATGTCATCCTACATTGTATGATTGGAGTATGATAAGGAAAGGAATATGTCAAAGGGGAAGTAACTAGAAAAAGATTTAACATGTGTAAGAGGTGAAGATGGTGAATTAACTCCAAAGGAGAAAAAAGTAGGGAGAGAAGAGAGAGAGAGAGAGAGAGTGTGAGATGGAGATGGTGTACAGTGGAGGTATATTTTATGATGTCCAATGCTTGTAACTTACAGATGGTCAGTTTAATTTACCTATTTTAATATGTATACACATACATGTAGTGTCATTGAAAGAATGAGAGAGAAAGAAAGACAGAGAGAAAGAGAGACAAAGAGAGACAAAGGAAGAAGGAGGGAGGAACTAAGGAAGGAGATGAGAATATGAAAAAAGAAAGAAAGGGACATGGGGAAAGACTGATAAATAGAGAGAAGGAGAGAGAGAGAGAGAGAGAGAGAGAAAGAGAAAGAGAGAAAAAGTAAAGGAAAGAGATAGGAGGATAGGTACTCGACATTTCTTGCTGGGTTTGTTATGATACCAGGCTCGCACTCTACATGTAGCTTCCCTTGGTTTGCATTTACTCCAGCACTTCACTAGAGTCTTTAACATCACTTTACTGGATTGATCCATTTCTCCCAGGGGGTAAACCCGGTCTAACAAGCTATCCTGAGGGAAATCATCTTGCAAATAGCACCGCCATCTCCCCTGCAACTCGACCAAATCAACACGTTTGTTTGATTACAACCACTAAATGCATGACCCCATAGTTCAGGCAATACGATAAAGGAACCCTCAGGTTGTTTCCTCACATGGTTCGCAGGTAAAGATCATTAAAATCCTGATTGGAGACACACCACCATCTGCTTGTATCCCCGCTAAACAATGTATCGTCTCGTTTCTCTCTCCCTGTGCAGATGGTGAAGTATGAGCGCTCATCTCTCAGCGGTGGAGATGACGTTTTTGAAGAGGAGCCCTCATCACATACACACGCAGCCAACAACGGCTCGGCGGCGAATGCCACCAACAATACCTCGGCGGCCACTCACACTCCGACTGGTAAAATGGAGGTAGCTTCAAACGCCCCTCCCGAGGTTCGCTTCAAGCATCTGAAGGGGAAGGGGGTTAATGAAACTAAATGGAAGGGGCAGTCGGTGAGCGTCAAACTATGGTGGGAAAGGAGCACGTTAGAAAGGATACTTCTTGTCGTATGTCTTCTTCTCTTTCTCACAGTCGTCATCGTCGCCATCGTCCTGGCAACCACGAGAAAACAAGGTTGGTTCATCTTTATTTCCTCTTTTTTCATTTAAAGGGAGCTGTCAATAATGTAAGTGAGTGATCTGATTTGCATAATAATAATGGTTTATTTCGGAACCTGCGTACATGTACAAGCAAGTCAAAGGCGGACAATAAATACACCCCATATATGTATTAGAATATTAGTTCTATGGCACATGCTCAGCAGCAATCACCGATGCAGAATTCACTCAAGAAAAAATATTATACCATTAAACCTAACCCTAACCCTAACCCTAAACCCAATCTTTATTTACAAAACTCTGTTCAACCCTCATCGTATCCCTAGTCTTTGAAGATTAAAGCCCAAACCAAGTATCACACAGCAAACATTTGGGCCATATTGCACCAAACTACCAGTGTTTGTAACGTTGCCATCATTGTGAACTACCATGGCAACATCACTCAACAGCCAATCAAATCAAGGTTTTCATAAAAGTATACCACCAACTGTAACTGGGCCCAGATCAACACAATATTAACAAACTTTGATATAAAAATGCCATTATCAGCTACTGATAATTTGTTTTTGTTTAGCTGTGATTTGATATGTTACATTTGAAACATTATCTTGGACATGCTCCTACTTTGAATTATGTTTTTGAAATCATCAGTCTTTTAAATATGATTGGTAAACCTTGCAAAGGTTAATTTAATTCCTCCTTTGTGGGGCAATCTTTCAATCTTAATGTGTAAACTAGTCAAAGGAAATGTAATTATCTCTTTTCCTAAATCATGTAGGGCTGACCACAGTTGTATACCTTTAATGGTAATTTAACACACATGCAAGCCATTGATAACATAAAAGACATTTCAGAAGCTATTTTTCTGATTAAAGGCCTTGTTTTCCATATATTTTTGACCCATTTTCATTAATTCATCAGATGACTGTCAATTGCTTTTAAAGATTGATGCCGTGTGCCCTACTGTCCTTTAATACTTAATCAGCCATCAATCTCTCTCGGAGCTCTCAGAGCTTGCAATAGAGGTTTCATATTCTTAGAAAGAGTAAATATTTTTTTATTAATTAACTCAATGAGTGCCTTTTGGTTCATCTTACTCACATTTCTTTAATGCAATCTTTTTAGATTTCTCTTTTGGGTTTTGCATTTGCTTGCACAGATTTCTCGAAAAATATTTCATACCAATAGCTTTCAAAGGATATACTTTATTTATTTAATTATGTTGTTATTAATCAACTCAACTAGTACCTTTGGTTGGGATTCCCATCTTTGTTAATGAATCTCCTTTTTTTTGGGGGGGGGGGGGCCTTGGCTTGCCCAGACTTCTTGAAAATTATTTCATGACTTTTAAAGGATCATTCTTCAATCAATCCTTTTAATTATAAAGCCTTATTAGCATTACCAAAAAGTATTGGTTGAAAAAGGACAGGGGATGGAGGGGGGTTGTTCGAGCTGAAACGTGCAACATTTTTTAGTCACATACCAAAGTTTGAGTATATGGGACTATTGTCTATTTAGAGCCAGAAGGGCGTTGACTTCTATACATGATTCTACCTAGTATTCTCAGCGGATAATATAACCAGCATACTGGTGGAATGAAAAATGACTAATTTAACCTAAAGGGGAAACTGATTATTGAAGTAGAAATCTTGCTCTCAGTTTCACCAAATTATTCCTGAACCAAAGAACATCCTTATTGGTAAAGATCTACTCTTCAAGTTACTGGAGTAAAGGGTATACTTGCACAAGCATACTTACCTTAACATATTTTCATCAAGAACCCCAAAATGTTTTACATCCATTTACTATATATATATGTTTGTTTTAATACTATTTTCTATTCAATCTATTGTTCCAATTCCTTAGCCTAAAGATGGGTTTTTTTTTTTTTTTGGGGGGGGGGCTGTTTTTTAATTTTTTTCCATCGGAAAATGTAGGGAAAGAAGTGTAGTTTTGTAGGAAATACCAAAGAAATATGGAGAAAATAGCAAAAAATGCATTTTTTGCATGTGATAAACAACCAGGGTATTGAACATTAAGGGGGTCAGTGTACTTTGCCAAACATAAACCCTTCTTAATCTTGACAAGAGGGTACCTGGCTGGAAGTGCTTTCTGTTGTCATGTTAATGCTAGCTCTTCCAGATGGAGAAGGAGGCCTTGTTTGTTTGTGTACGTCAGAAAGTATAAGATTCTTATTCAATTTCTCTGCCATCAGCATCCTCGATGACGTCAGTGCTTTAAACTCCAAATGTCAACTGGGTCTGTTTAATTTTAGCTATTTCTGGGCATTTTGATTAGAAAAATAAAATAAAATAAGATCTGAGCTTCCGTTGTTGTATTGACATAGTTTCAATCCACCTCCTAATATCCAATACTGAGAACAGATTATACCAGACTTAGATTTGAACTTAGGAAAGGACAGTTCCACTTTAAAGGAACCAGTCAGAAGGTACATGTAGGAAGCTTGCTGTGACCCACATTTGTGAGACAGCATTAAATCAACATCTAGAAATACAATGAATATTCTAACAAATTCTCTACTATTCCGTGCATTATGATTGGAAGTAAACATATATTGAACCATTGCCTAATGGATTTGGGTAGGACTTGTTTTTCAGCCCATGGGGAATATGATAATTGGTTTGTTTGAATTTTATTTACAAATTAGATGAATATTACATACAAATTAAAAATACACATTTTCAGACATTAACACATTACTTTAAAACAAATAAAGTAAATAAACATATGGGTAATTAACATTCTACAATTAACAGAAATTTAAGAATGCTTTAATAAGCGTTATTATGTCACATTCTTAACAAACATAAATCGGAACAAATCAATTTGTAAACAAACTTGACAAATTACAAAACTTGGTCGAAGATTTAGTTGTTAACTGTATATCTCAGATATACATCAGATATATATATATACATCAGATATATGATTAATAATTTGAATTTATATAGCGCTTACTGTTATTATTTCCCCGGTCATTGGAATCATTCATGCACAATGTGCACCATCTCCACTCCCTGGGAAGAATTCCTACCATATGGTCACCTTTGAAGGCATATGGCAATTACTAACACAAAGGCTTTCATCATCCTACCAGGTCCCCATTTCTATCCTGGGTATGGAGTGGTAAATGTAGATTAATGTCTTGCCAAAGAACATTAGTGCCGTGTCGGGGATCAAACATGCAACTTTTTGAATGTCAAGTGAAATGCTTAAACCTCTCGACTGCGACACCTGTAAATAGCTTTTTAGTTTTTAGTTTTGTTCAAACATATGAATTTTTTTGTGTTGGAGATTTTTTTAACTTTGCATTTATAAGTCAACTTGTTTCTTTTCGTGTTATCATCTATAAATTGATTAAACAGGTATCTTGGACAGCTGGCACTCTTATTATCTTTAAGCAAAGGTCCGCCCTGATATCAAGTTGATTTCAATAATGAGAGAAACCTATCAGTGAGTGTTTAAGGAAAATTGATGGGGGATAAGGGAGTTTTGAAATCCAAAAATTGTAATCGATCAAATACAGAGCAACATCTTGATGATTTCCCTCGCCAGCAGGCTCTCATTTTGTAAAAGATTTCAGAAATGTCCATTTCTCTGAAGAGAATTTATCTTAAATCTGTGCTTGAAGTAGTGGAAGTATGTTAAAGAGATCCGTTAACTTTGTCTTTAATAGATCCTTTAAAAAAAATCCTTAATTTAGCTCATGCTGCAATGATAATAATAAACATTTAGGTCAGTCAGGAACCCCATTACTTTTACAAGCCAATCGCCTATCTGATTATCAAGATATTTATGAAAGAAAATCTAAATCAAGTTTTGCGTTTGCCAAACGGTTTTCATAACATCACAGTCTATTGGGGGAAAACGAGTATGGTAAAACCGGTCACTCAAAGATTTTTACTTTTTTGAGGCACTTCTTGATCATTTTGAAGCGCAATCTTTTTATGGCTTTACTATAACACCATATCACAGACACTGATAACACGTAGGGCCGTGTACAGGGTATCTTAGATTTAACATTGTTAAACGATCCCTTTAATATGCATGTACACCTGTAGGTCCCCCTGTAAGAAATAGAGATGAATGCAAAATGTATCAATATTGTCTGGACATGTGGAGAGTAGATGGCAAAGGGAATCACAAAAAGTCATTGAGTCGTTGATTATGTAGTGAATAGGAAGGAGTAAAACTGTGAATCTTTCTTATTTTTTGTCAGATTTTTCGCAAGCTTTCATTTACACATTTCTTTGAATGGAATTGATGTCACTGCCAAGTGTGAACTCCTTTTTTTTCTTTTTATCCCTCCCCCCACCCCCCATCATTTATTAATTGAATAATACGTACATACATGTAAGAGACACAAAATTATATCCATTACAAAGAAAAACACATGAATTATATTTTTTTGTTTAACATAGTCAACATTTTTTTCCAGAGGTGATACTTTTCAAAAAGTGTGAACTACTGCTACCTTTAAAGCTTGAGTATTCTAAATGTTGTTAGTACATCATGTATGTACTTTCTGATCCTGGGTCATGGTAATCAGAGCAAAGCCATTATTTTACCTTTAAAATGAAATTAGTCAGCTCAGGGCTCAACATGTCTGCCCCAAAGTTTTTTTCATAGGTTTTCGTACATACATGTATGAGGCCTGTTTTCATCAGCTCAAGTTTGCCAAATAGCCTGCTATTTTGTGATTCTGGTAATTAGCCCGAAGTTTGATACAAAATCGCGTTTTCATCAGCTCAAGAAATTTGCTCAGTATTCACGCATGTGCGAGTCTTCGGGCTGGTGAAAACGGATCACAAATAGAGGGCCATTTTGGAAACAAGACCAAGATTTCTTGGGATATTGTCTCGACCAAATAGCCCTCTAATTTCAACTGCTGGCTGATGAAGACGCAAATTAGCTGGCTATTTTGAGATCGGGCTAGTTAAAATAGCAGGCTATTTGGCAAACTCAAGCTGATGAGGACAGGCCTAAAGACTGTTCAAATTTAATCAGAACCCCTTCCAAAAAAAGTTTGTCTGGACAGGGCCCTAGCTGGTTGATTGTTATTGTAGGATAGATATCACCCCCTCACTTTCACAAAATTAAATTAGATATTCACACCCACACTACCTGTGAAATTATTATTGAATGGTTTTGTTCCCTTATATTGAGAATTATAAGAAGGTGTGCTTGTCATTCGCAGTAATTTATAAATTATGTCATAAATTGTGTATTTCTGTAGTTGCTAATTAGATCATTTATATTTATATTGTATTTTCAAATTAATTCAATTTTGAATTAAAGTAATGAATTGATGTGTACATGTATATGGGAATGCCTTGAGGCTTGAAGGCTTTGTTGGATGGAAGAAGTGACAATTTTTTTTAATGAAAGACATGACAATTAGCCTCAAATGTAATTTCAAAATGTCTTACCTATTTTTTGTTGCACTCCTGCAAGCTCTTCTTATTCATTGTAATTTCCTTAGTTCCTGTATACCCGTAGCAAAGAGTAACTGTATGCAAATACAGAGGCATTATTGTTGCCTTTAATTTTTCTGTGAATTCGATGGGCGGGAGAGAAGGTAATATTTAATTCAAATTGCTAAATAAAAAGTTTTTTTTTTCCATTATGTACATTAATTTGGGAGGGAAGCTAGGATCAAATGTTTAATTTAAGACCTTTTTTTTTTTTTTTTTTTTTTGTGAGCAATTTTTTCTTGATCACCCCTCATGTTTAAAGCCGAGAAATCAAATGGGAATATTTGCAAATAGAGGAAGCATCATTAAAAAAAAGGCAGGAAACAAGAAAGGGATGTACACTTTGTACTAGAATCGATCAATCATCACCAGCACAGCTGCGATGGTGTGGGACTGTACTTAATTGCAGCAAGCTCCGTGCAGCCAAACCGCAATAGAACCTTGTTCATATTTCATATTTAAAGGGGACCTATTACTAATAAAAGTAATATTTATATCTGTTTTAGTTTCTATTATTGATTAATTTGGCTCTGTATCTACTTGGTATTTTTTCTATCACTTTCTGGGCCCATATATGCGTTACAAGCACCTTGCTTCCCTAGTATTTGTCCATGTATATTCCATAATGTATTTTGTATTGTTGTTCATATGTTTTTTATGGTTATGGTTATGGTTTAAAAAAAAATATTGAATCTTTAATCTTTAATCAGAATAAAGAACATAATACCGATCCTCAATGATTGTTAAAAAACGCTTTCCCACATTGAAGCTTAACCGCAAGAATTCAAATTTAGCTTGAAACTTTTGAAAGAGTTGGTTGAGTTCTGGGAAAGGTTATCAATAATTTGTGAGCCTTTTAAATTCTTGTTTTTGTTTTGGTAGTGTGGAAAAATATCATAGAAAAAAAAGTCCCCTTAGGCCTTACAGGAAATATGACAATATAATCAACATTTTCCAATTGTTTCCAGATAGTTTTTTTCACAATGCAATTGCATATGACCAGAACTCTACTTTATCTTTAAGTTTGCACTTATGAAGCAATGTCTTGGAAGTAATTTTGACAAATGCTTGGTCATTGTGACATTTCCAATGCTGCTAGGTGTGAAATTCGATTTGCTTTAGTGAAGTCAGAGCTGATTATAAAGTAGCAAAATGAGGGAATTGATGTACACACAGACGTTCAGGCAGTTACAAATGTGCAATTTTTAGCACAGCATTAATTGGCTCTATTGCTTTGTCTATATTTACATGTACCCTGTATTATTTATAGACATGAAACACAAAATGTGATGATAGAGAGAAAAACAAATTAGTCTTGAGTAGACAAAGACATGAATTCATGAATTTCAGATGTTCATTTTTTTTTTGTTGGTAGAAATCTTCGCATTTTACTTGTGGTATGTGTGGTTTAAAGTACTATTTTTAGTGCAGTCCATATATTGATTGGAAAATGTAAATTTGGCAAAAGTACATGGAAGGTTCACAGAGAATGTATGCACATAATGTATAGTAGTGTAGTGTTGAATTGATTTGCATTGTAAACTCGCAATCCCAGGTCCCTGTACTATACATGTACTGTACATGTACATGTAGGGCCCCTCATGCAATTGCACCAGTGTTACAGGGTACAAAAATGAAATAAATATGAAGGCTACTTTGGGCCAGGGCTATTGTGTTCAGTAATTTTATGCATTAAAGATAAAGTTGAGTTCTGGTCATGCGACTGCATTGTGTAAGAAACGTTGTGGAATCGATCAGAAAAGGTTGATCATCTAGCATATAAGTATTGGTGTGTACTGCAAGGTTCTGGAATCATCATTATGATTAGAAATTTGGCCCAGTCTTGGTAAAGTAAGCACTCTACACAGAAAGATGTTTATGAGACTACACAAACATACACAAACCAGAACTTGACCTTCTCTTAACAAACCCAAAATAAAAAAACTGATACAAATATTGTTTTTATAATTAATTGTTCTCACTTTGTGTCATGTTGTCACAAATTTAAAGGGGCATGGATTATCTGGCTCGAGCCTCACTGCTCTAAGGTGCTGGGGCATTCAAGGAACTTCCCAGTGGTAACCACTTGCCTCCCTTTGGTGGAGTGTGGCAAGTGGAGATTGATGCCTTTCCAAAGGATGTTGGTGCTATGGCAGGGTTTGAACCCCTATACCTTGAGATCCACAGTTTAAAGACTTGCCTTGAAACATTTCTTTGTGTGTATTAAAGGCACACTGTCCTACTTGTAGCTACTTGCTCCCTCTATATAGAAAACTTCCCAAATCGGTGCCTGTTGGTCCCCCATGATCCTCTTTTTCTTATGTTAAATGAGAGCTGAGTTAATGAGATAGCCACCTGTCACAGTGACCTCGCTGGCTCGCTGTGTGGTCTAATCCCTTCTAGCTGCAGTAGTAACGCCCACCTTTAAAGCATGATGCTGTAAACTCCAAATGGGGTAAGAAAAAAAAATTGTCATGGCAACTATAAGAGGCCATTTCGCGTGTACTGTAACTGAATGGCAGTGGGAATAAAAATTAAATACAAGTAGCTCTGTGTACCCCCCTTGTTCAGACTACTAAGATTAATTGTATCATTAAACCAAAACCGTATATCCAAATATATATGTCAGTAATAATATACAGAAGTATCAGAGGCATTTCAAGCGCTTTTTGAGGTGACGTACTGTGTCACATGTAAACAAGACATCATCATCTCATTCGGATGTCTTTTGTTAAGATTTTAGGGTTAGCAAACCACTCTTGTCCACAATTTTGTAGTAACCAGCTTCATCATGATTCCAGCAGGGTTCAATAATTTGTCTTACTATAATTTCAAATATAGAAGAAGAAAAATTATTTTGAGAGGTTTTACAGCTTAATGTAAAGAGCTGCTAGTCTCTGACCATTCTAACAATAGGTTTTCAATCCTGAAATGTCAGAGTTACTCACATTGTTTTCCTGCAGCCCTTTGGAAATGCCATATTTACGGATGGATTCCGCATAATGAAATTGTCAAGAAGAAGGAAACGTAGGGGAAAACATATTCTTTTCACTCAATTTCCCACTGCAGAATTGGAAATGTCACTTCCTGACACCACCCATCTTTAAAAGTGATTCAATTGAACAGGAAATGGATTAGAAAAAAATACTCAAAGTAGATCTGTTTGTTGTTGTTGTTGATGGTTTTTATGACATTTTCCATCGCCGTTGGATGATTTTCGTCATTGTGGTTTTAATAAGTGTATATAAATTATGTTTTCCTCTTAAAATCTGTCCAAGTATGTATTGATGCAAAGAAGATACATATGTATATCAAGTTTGAGTTGTTCAAGAATTTGGGATACCGGTTTACAATGGAAAGATGTAGAAAGTTCTATCTGTTTCCAAAGAACAGAAATGATGTTTATTGGATTTGATTCCTGAGGAAGCTCATTAGTATGACCTGTCACCTTGTATTTTGCATTTACAACTCATCAGCGTTATTTTGAACAGATGAATCCGTGCAGTAATATATGACGGATTTGTCCGTTCATAGTAACGACCACGAATTGTACATTAAGTTGCTTTTTATCCGTGGTGATGAAAGTTGTCTGTCCATGAAAATCTTCTATAGAATGTCTCTTTGATATCATGTGTTGATTGTATAAAAAATGGTTTCTTTGAAAGAGTGCTTTCAAAATTCAAACCTTTCAACAATTAAACCTTTCAACAATTAAACCTTTCAACAATTAAACCTTTCAACCTTTCAAAACTTTCGAACCTTTCAACCTGTCAACCCTTCAAACCTTTCAACCTTTCAAACCTTTCACGCCTTTCAGACCTTTCACACCTTTCACACCTTTCAACCTTCAAACTTTTCAAAATGTCAAACCTTCAACCTTTCAAACCTTTCAACCTTTCAAACCTTTCAACCTTTCAAACCTTCCAACCTTTCAAACCTTTCAACCTTTCAAATCTTCAACCTTTCAAACCTTCAACCTTTCAAACCTTTCAACCTTTCAAACCTTTCAACCTTTCAACCTTTCAAACCTTCCAACCTTTCAAACCTTTCAAACCTTTCAAACCTTTCAACCTTTCAAACCTTTCAACCTTTCAAACCTTTCAACAATTAAACCTTTCAACAATTAAACCTTTCAACCTTTCAAACCTTTCAAACCTTCAACCTTTCAACCTTTCAAACCTTCCAACCTTTCAAACCTTTCAACCTTCAACCTTTCAAACCTTTCAACCTTTCAAACCTTCCAACCTTTCAAACCTTTCAAACCTTTCAACCTTTCAAACCTTTCAAACCTTTCAACCTTTCAAACCTTTCAACCTTTCAACCTTTCAAACCTTTGCTGCGAGAAGAGACACAGGGAAGGAAGAAAGATCCTAGTGCAGGGTCACATAAAGTACAGGCATGATCTGGTGTTCCTGTTGTAGAGTTGTCGTGGTCTAGTGGAATCGACTCTGGACTGTGAATCACATGGTTCGCGGTTCGAGCCTGCTGTGCAAGCATTAATATCCTTGGCAAGATATCATTCTACATTTGCCACTCTCCACCCAGGTGTAGGAAATTGGTACCCAACTACCCAGGATTGAGAAATGTCTTGAATGCTTGTGCGCTTTCTCATGGTAGCATGGCTAAGGCCAGGGTAATAATATGACCGCAGGGCCGTCACGGAGAACAGTTTTAATACTGATAGGGCTTTCCTGGGTAAAGAAGACATATTAGCATTACTATTATTTTTATTCCTTTTACAGAATTCGCAATTTCGCATGCATGAAAACTCATCAAACATTGATCATCAAAATAACTTGCTCATGCATGTTTTATTGCAAATCAAACAATTTGAGACAGAATACCATTCCGATTTCCTTCTTCCTACTACCATCACTCATCTTTAAATTTAGATCACCATCTTCTCTATATCAGGAGTGGATCTTCAGTTTAAGAAAAGTAACAAATAATTAATCGGCCTGTCAGGGCGAAGTGCACCATGATATGATCGATGTGTGGTCATTCTCAAGCTTTGATTGGATCCTTTTTTTTGGGGGGGGGGGGGGGGGGTTCAAAAATGAAAATAAATAAATGACTAATGACCGGCGTGATAGGAAGTGGAAGCTCTCCTAAATGACTTGATGGCATCAACTGTATATTAAAGGACAGATGTCGCATTCCAAGAGCAGATGGAGAAATAGCAGGAGTTCATATTCAGTGAGAGGGATAGAGAGAGGCAGTGAGAGGGAGAGGGAGAAGGGGGGGAGAGATGGGAGATAGGGGGTGGGAGAGGGTCGAGATAGGGGAAGGTGGATGGCATAGGGAGGGGGGGGGATCGAGATAGGGGAAGATGGATGAGAAAGAGTGAGAAAGAAATGGTCAGAGAAGAGTGAAGTTGGGGAGTTATAGGTGTTTTCAATTTTCAAGAGTTTGCTAAGATTTGCAGTGAATTTTTCCATATAGATAACATCAACAATTCATATTTAGAATTTCTTCTTTGTTTCTCTTGCCATTTTATACATGATTCATGGCTTGATATTATTGCCATACTTACACATGAAAGTGGAATTCTACCTAATACTGATAACATGATGGAAAACTTGAACCAGAGGGATGTTAACTCAAAATGAAAATAAAAAAATTGTAGCTGAATCATACACAGGAATGTGTGAGAGTTCTGACTCACTGGAGATTTATTCTGGCCTTGTTTCCTTCAGAATTCCAGTTAAAAGACAATTGAAATCTTACTTGAAAACTAGATCAGGAAGTGATCTCAGAAATACATGTATACCTAGCTCAAGGTAATATGACGGAATGTATAGAAATTGATCATAATTTGAAAGAAGTGACATTGAATTTCCATTAGAGTAGGAGGAGATGAGAAAGAAAATAGAATATGATATTCTTGTAGAAGAATAAGATTGAAATGACAGGGTGAACAGGAAGTTGGAGTACAGAAAGAATTCAAAGGAAAGGTGTGGAGAGAGAGGATATTTGAGAGGGGGGAATAAAATATTAGTTCTTTGTTTAAAATGAAATGAGGGTTGTAGTTGTGAAAGAATAGTAGACAATAAAACAAACTAAACCAAATACAAAAGATTGTGAAGAAATATGGAGAAAAATAAATGTAGGAGCAAATTAGCCCCTTGTAAAAGCAGAATAAAATGAAAGAAAGTGGACAATTACAGTAAGAAGTTGGATGTGGGTTTTACTATTGTGATGTACGGGTATATCAATGTTACCATTTAGATGAAAGTATTCAGTTCTGCTCAGAGTTAAAAGATATGTAAAAAACAATAAATAATGAAGAATTTGCTCCCTTCTGGTTCCTAACAGAGGATTTGAAGATAGTTATTCTTAATTAACCGTTTTAATCTTTGAAATAAACGTTTTTTTTCTCTGTCATTTTTTAGCTCTGTCTGAGACAAGTAAACATAATGTAGTACTTCGTTTTGTAGATTGAATGTCTAAATTGCCTATTAAGTCTTTGACAAATTGCCACTTGATATGTCTGTTTTTGGTTTGTGCAGAGTTCAGTCCAAAACAGCATGCTTTCCTTTTTTTACATTTCAAATTAAAAAAAAAATGTTAATGATGATTTTTACATTTCTTTCTCTTTGCAGAGTTCTGTCTAACAGAAGCTTGCATCACAGTAGCGAGTAGTCTTCTGATGTCTATGGATAAAAGAGCCGATCCGTGTGATGATTTCTACGAGTACTCATGTGGGACTTGGGACAAACACAACCCTTTACCTGAAGGGAATAATAGATGGAGCACGTTTGGACTGCTGTGGCAAGAGAACAGGCTCGTTCTAAAGAACGTTTTAGGTAAGAACCTGTGATAGGCAGTGGGATGAAATCATAATTCATAGATGTTGAAGATTTATTTTACCTGGGGGTGTTTCATAAAGCTGTTCGTAAAGTTACGCATGACTATACAAACGACTTGTATATGAAGTGCCAGATAGGATGCCCAAAATTTTTCCTGATATTTCCAATGACCTCAATTAAATTATGGCAAAAACTATACTTTGCATTAAAAAAAACGTGTTTTATAATAAGAATGTTAATTTACATCTGTACAGTTCAACTTTAGTTAATGGAGTTTATAATGATTGAGCATCTCATTTGGCTTTTCATATACAAGTCATTTGTAAAGTCATGCGTAACTGTACGAACAGCTTTATGAAACACCCCCCAGGTTGTTTAAAAAGCAATTATATGGTTCTAGGAGGACCTATGTATCTCATTTCTATCTGATAAGACTGGCAAGGAGGTATACTGCCTTACCAAAGGGCTCTGTTGCATTGACTTGGGGTTTCAAACCTAGGTCTTCCCCATGAAGAGGCCACTGCTCTACCACTGAGCCATATCATGTCTCTTTTCTTCTCTCACATCCTGTGGCTATTGTTGTAACACTGAGTTCATGCCAAACAATCACAATGTTCTTAGCAAAAAGCATTACCGGTATGCATCAAATTTAAATTGCTTTCCAAACCTGACGATTTATGAAGCTTATTGATTTCCACACAAAATTTGTGAAATTCTGATCTTGATTCAAAATCTAATGTTAAATTGTTTTTACTGAACAGCTCAAATGACATTAAAGAAAATAGACATGCTGAGAGTGATTCGGGATCATGTGTGATCACTAACACTGTAAGCCCTTAAGGGCATGTCAAAATTGGCAAGACCCACTTGTCAGAATCACCTGTCATTACGTTAGGCCTCATTCTTACTACAAGGATGGGCTCTTCAACTCGCAACCAAAATTCTCCTTTGTGAAAGCTCCTGCAAATACCAATTTTGTTCAAGATGCATGCATATTGCAACATACTCCATCACTCAAATGTTGTGCCATCCTGAGTCTGTGATACTAGATTCCTAGCTGATGTTGTCTCAATGGTTAGGTCACTGTGATCATTAGTCCCTGATATGCCACCAGTGTCCTTGGCAAGACATTGATCTACATTTGCCACTCTCTACCCAGGTGATGTAAATGTGTCTCTGGTAGGAAGAAATTGCCTGAATGCTTAAATGCGCATTGTAGCACAAATTCTGCTTCTGATTCTTCCTGATGTGTGTGTACATGTAGGTCTTATTCGGGACAAGAAATATACCTGCTAAACGATTTTAGTAGAAAATATACCTGTAAGATATCAAGAAATTAAGATACAGAAATCAAGGTAGAATCTTGACCACCATTAACAAGTGGTTTTATACATGTATTTGTACATGTTATACTTTTGGTGAATACGAGTATCAGCAAATGTTTGATAAGTTGATAATATTCGTTTTGTCCAAACAACCCATCTGCTGCATTATAAATAATTCAGAATTGTACGTGAAACCAGTTTCCCTCAAAAAAGAGCTCCATTACTGGAACTCAAGTGTACATTAAGCTTTTAAACTTGAACTTTCCTGCAGCGATCCACATGCTTAAGCCTCGTTTACATATATATGCCGTAGGAAACGGCTGGGGAAAAACTTCTCAAGCAAAATAAGCGTATTACCCTAATATATTTCTGTATATTCTAACACACAGGAAAGTGAGTATGCACAGTGCCTTGGTTGTATGCAGGTACCTTTTTTGGGATCATCCCCTCTTGCTATTTATTACATTAAAAACCAACCGCTTTACCTCATAAGATTTTTAAAGTTTCATCATTAATGGCCATACTTGCGATGGAAATTTGTGGTGTTTTCATGTACATGTACATTTAGAGGTGCCGTGGTCGAGTAGTTAAGTCGCCGGACTATCGATCACAAGGTCCGCGGTTCGAGACCCGCCGCAGCACTAATGTCCTTTGGCAAGACATTAATCTACATTTGCCACACTCAACCCAGGTGATGTAAATGGGTACTGGCAGGAATTAATTGTTTGAAATGCTAGAGCGCCGCAATGACAGCACAGCTAAAGCCGGGGTAATAATCTCCAAGTTTGGAAGCGCTTAGTGATTCTAATAAGCGCTATATAAAAACTGAGTATTATTATTATTATTACATGTTATGTAGATCAATATACATTTCTACAAAAGAGACAAATTCAATATAAACATATTTGAGTTCAAACAACCTCCTTGCAGACATGGATACGTTGGAAATGTTTTACAAATCATATACCGCATGTGAACAAGCCTAATATGCCGACCACCTTGCCCTGGTTTTGACCCACACCAAAGTGAGTACCTGGGACACTTGTACTTGTCAGGGTCCTTGATTTGTAGGGCTTATGCCGACGTGTTTGATTTGTTACCTAAGTGAAATAGGACGCTGCTTTCCATCAGGGACTAAAGCTCGTTGTCATCGTCCCAGAGAAAATTGGAGTGAAAAAGACGACTCTGTGGAACAATATGGACAGTTAGTACATCGGAGAAAGAGTCTTTATGATGATCTAAGCCATGGTATCAATGAAAACGAAGAGTTACACGTCTGGTGAAATGAGAAAGGAGTGTTGGGTGATCGATGGTTGTGCTAATCAAAGCATTCACTTTGCGATCAAGTTTAATTGGAAAATACTTCCCGGGGATCAATGAAATGTTGAGAGATGAGTAAAAGAGATTGCATTTGAATGTTAAAGGGAAAATCTACCCAAGTTTACTTTACATCTTTCTCAGAAATCATTTTAGTAAATCCCCATATGTTTATTTCGTTAATCGTGGGACACCTGTTTTTCCACACTTTATGAAATATATATATTCTTACATCAATGGTATCAACTACCAAGAAGATACCTTAGCCGGTGGGCCCTGTATTATAAAGAGTTGCGATTGAATCAAATCAATCACAACTTAAAATTTATCACCACTGTGTACTTATGAGATAGGATTTCGATTAATTGCAAGTTGAGATTGATTCAAATTCAGATTTGTGTTTCACTTTCTACTTGGAGAGAATTGAAACCTTCTCAAAGTAAACTGCAGGATATAGTAGACATAACTCATATAAATAAATTTTGTGTAGAGAATCATCGTATAGCAAACGGAGGTTACAGACTATATAACCAACAAAATGTTATTTATATAAAATGTTGTTCAGTCAAACCTGTCTATAGCAACCACCCAAGGGAAACACAAAAAGTGGTCTTTGTAGACAGGTGGTCTTTGAAGACAGGTTCCTTTAGTACATGATTCAATGAGAAACCACTTTCAAGGGAAACAACAAATGTGGTCTTTGTAGACAGGTGGTCTTTGAAGACAGGTTCCTTTAGTACATGTTTCAATGAGAAACCATTTTCAAGGGAAACATCAAATGTGGTCTTTGTAGACAGGTGGTCACCAAAGCAGTAGTTTTGAAGAAGAAGTTTTGAAGAAGATAGTTGACATGACAGCTGGCCAATCATCAGTGTGCGCTCACGATAAGCCCCGCCCAGTTATACAATTTTCAAATTCTTTTTCATTTTCTGCAAAACTGTTTCTTCATGAAATTTGTGTAAAATGCCTGATGCCTGTTAAATAATTGATTTATGAGTGATGACAACCAATTGGCTTGGAATAAATCCATAAATCCAATAGATCCCCAAAACATATTAGTATGGAATTCGTAACCAGATAAATGTAAATAATTGCTCCTCTGTGGAATGTATTTATCTTTTAAGTTCATCTTTTTGCTTATATGAAAGTCATGAAAACCTCACATATTTTTATCAACAGTAGATGGGGAAAGGGAGCAGGAATGAGAGGGGGTGGGCCACAACCAGCACATTTGGCACCCTATAAGGGCCCCCCTTTTGATTCTCAATCCCCAAAAGAACATTAAAAAGAGTGCAACATCAAATATAGTAATAACCTTTTTCCAATTATTAATTAACAGATTGTTTAAAGGGAGGTGGGGCTGGGGGTACTTTTCAATACTGTTGTCCCCTTTTTACAAAAATCCTGATACTCCTTGGGTGAGAGATGAGTGAATGCTGACTATCATCCTGCTTAGTGCATTCTTGGGGTAAACATGTTTGCTAATAGGATCTGAGAAGTAGAGGATGATATATGGTAATTGATGGGGCTGGAAAAGTCGGTCACTATAAGCTGACTTCAAAGTCATGAATGTGTTCAAGTGAAATAATCACTACTTTACAAGATTCTCATGATACTGTAAAGTAGTTTGTACCGATGCCTTAGGAAAAACATGCAGAGTCCAAATTTCAATGACGTTTTATCTAGTATTTTGCCCAGCGTTGATTGAAACCATTCAACATCAACAAAAATAAAGAAGTGTATGGTTTGCATCAGTCTCAATAGGGAAAAGGTAACATGAATGGCTTCACTTTATTCCGATTTTTGACACTATTTTAATTTTTGCACCCCAACTTGCTTTGTATATATACATAGAACTGTCATGAATACCATGTTAACTCAATGTCTGTACCTCAACCAAAAGTAATTAGTTATGACCTCATCTGCAGGAAGATTTGTCTTCTATTTCAAGTGGTTTACAATTTCATTAAGAAAAACAGAACATTTGAAATAACATAATAACAATAGAAATTCACTTTTTAGTTTTGGGATTTTTAATATATCATCTAGAGGGATGTTCTTTGACACTAACATAAAAAAAAAAGAATGGCAAAGCTCAAAAAGTAATTTCATCTTTCCCCAGAAATCATTCTTCTTTTTAAAACGCACCCTGTAGTTGGCTCACTTTATTATTTATGTACCTTTTAGCGATTACTTGTAGATAAAGCATGTTTCACTGCTGGAGGCTGAGAATATTGCTAAATGCTATGGGAGGTTATAAATGAAAAAAATGCCTTTTGAATCAGCATACATGTATGTGTAGATGAATCTATATACTCTCTTCACAGGTCTTTACATCCTCGATAAATACAAATGCAGGTACAACATGTAAACAAGACACTTAATCGCATCATGTTTCATGAAGGTCAAGTTGTTTTCCCTTAGGGTGCCTATTGAATCTAATTGTTTGTCACCTCACAGTATGTACATGTATGTGGTGAGGGATTTTTTCTTCAGTGGTGTAGCTACAAAGGGGCATGTGGGCAAGTGCCCCCCTATTGCCACACTGCATTAAGATCATGCTTTTAGGAGGCATATTAAATCTAAATTGGTTGTCACTTCAGAGTATGAATATATATGTATGTGGTGAGGGATATTAGGAAAGCATTTTTGTTCAGTGGCGTAGCTACAAGGGGGCATGCGGCAAGTGCCCCTCCCCCCTTATTGTCAGATTGCATGAATATCATGTTGTTTTCTCTTACGGTGCATACATTATTAGATCTAATTGTATGTCACTCCACACTCCACAGAATGTTTGTGATGAGGGATGTGTTTAGGAAATTGCATATTAATCATGCATTATGTTAGAGGTGTAGTTCAGGGTAGGTGGCATGTGCTCCAATATAGAGTGGGAAAACAAAAAAATAGGGGCGGGTGAACAAATTAATAAAGAAAGAAAGTAACTACAGGGGCTCCTAACCCCATGTTTTTATTTGTCCATAACTTATTGTATATGTATTTTTATTGGTGAAATAAATTGAATTGGATTGAAGGGTTTAGATTGGGGCTCATCCCACTATGAAGACAAAGTAAGGAGAGGTAAGAGAAAAGGAGAGGGGTAAAGGGAGTGTGAACATTTAATACAACCACCACTTTATAGTGCTTTTCATTTTTCAAAAGGAAGTACATGACAATGTAGTGTAAATGTTTAGGCTTTTTTTGGACCTGATCTGAATGCTTTTTAAGGTGTATTCAGTCTACATGTACATGTATATCCATCATCAACAAACCACATGCCGATTTCTTATCTAGATCACTTAACCCTTTTCCACCCAGTTCTGAATTGTATATTCTGTCAGACCGAAAAGAGCCTTATATTCCGTCCATCAAAATGAAAATAAATTCTAGTGGTGTGTTCCATGGAGGACTTAGATTTTAAGGTAGCATAGCAAAGTGAAATGGCATGTATTATCACAGCTTTTTGCACAAAGGACTGCATCTGAAAATTCATTTTTTAATTTTTCATAATTTTCACATATTTAGCCGTAATAAATTGGACTCTGATACAGGGTATGTGCCTGTCCCCATTAAGCATGTGCGAGATATATGCAAAAACTGAGCATCATTATAGGCCAGGTATTTTCCTTTTATAAAGATTTACAGGCTTGCCTCTCTATTCCACAAATCTTTGGAAACAGCGGTCAATTAAGGCACTATAAATTAAATCTTGAAATATTTTCCTCATCAATTCTTTTTTTTCTTTGGCCGCTTTTTTTGTGGAGATATTTTCCTTATCAATTTTTTTTTTTCTTCAGCTGCTTTTTTGTTGTTTTGGAGATGTTTTCCTCATAGAATTTTAATCTTATAAAAACCCATGAGTGATTTCATTTGAAGTGTGGACATGCCAAAGCCTTATGTGAACGTAAATATGCGCTGTCATGTCGTAGTACCAGGAGGCGATCGGAAGACCGGAGAAAAACTTATTACAAAAACCATCCAGTCGTGTCTCCTCACCTAGATTGGTGTCACAGTGCATCAAATTTGATCTCGTTTTCAGAAATTACAGAGTCACGTGACCCAAACAATTGGTGGCAGTGCGCTCAGGTAACCAACTTAAAGGTATCCTGTGCTTGTCAATTTCTTTTTTCCTTTTCTTTTTTCTTGGAAATATACCCAGAATTTGATATTTGGGGTTGATGAAATCTACTCCTAGGGTATTTCTCTGAACTTGAATTGATCGTGGATGTGGGTCACATACTTATATATTTCTTAGAAAAACAATTCCAGGTGAAGGGCCGATTTATTCATTTACTGTTGTCAGTGCTGTACAAGTTTAAAGTTATGCATTCAGAGTTTGATTTGATTTTCTTTCTCTGTGACTATTCTTTCTCAGAACTGACATTAAATGGATAAAGTGCAATGCTATTCTGATGTAAATGTAACTGTTCAATGTACAGCATATAATCACATTTGCTCTTGCAAGATTTGGTTCTGGATATACAGTAGGAATAGGACTGAGGTTGCAAATGATTAAAAGTAATAGTTAGGGTTAGGATGAAGGTGAGGTGTCGTACTTGGTCAATAATTGAAGTAAGAGACATGCTCTGTGTATGAACTTAACGGTGGAGTAGTTATCACTGGAGCATATCATCATCGTTCAATCTGTAGGATATTGTAACCTTGCTGTCTTCATCTGATATGAACATAGTACTTTCTCCCAATAGTACCATTTTTGTTACTGTGTCTTTTTGTTTCGTTGAATTTAAGTCATTAATGATTTGTAACCTTTTTTTTAATGTAAAAAATATGCATTTTAATGTTAGGGGAGCTACACCTTTCAAGCACAATGCTTGTTTAAATAGTTTCTCTTTATTTGTCACTGTTTTTGTACTATTAAACTTTGTTTATGGGGCTTTTATATGATGATGAAACGATATATGATGATAAAAAGAAATTGAAAGTTATAGGACAAGGCTCGACAATTTCTGTGATTCTCGCAGTGAGTTAAATTTGCATTTGTTTTGTAACAGAGCTGCAAACAAATATCAGAATGGAATGAAATATAAATATAAATATGTACATGTATGCACAGTATATCATCTGATCAGAACTGGGAGGTTTTTAAGTCCATGTTCAAGTATATGAGTTAATTCTCCTCTATCTCCAAACAGACGATATATTTTTTTGTCCATAAAAATTCTACTTTTGGTATAATGTGTATACATGTATATTGTTAATGATTATTTGTCTTTCTTTATTTACAGAAAGTGAGCTGAACACAACGAGCAGTGCGGAGTTAAAAGCCCAGGATTTCTTTATATCTTGTATGGATGAGGATAGTATAATAGAGAAGCTGGGTGCCAAGCCTCTCCTAGACATCATTAATTTGCAGGTCAGTCCAAGCAATTAACCAGGGTAACAAGATTATTAGATTAGGATTATGGGATGTATCAGGCGCTCAATCTCCTCGGAGAAGAGGCAATGCAGTGCAGTGAACGAAGCGGGTCAGCAAATTTTTGGAGACTTCTCTTTGTATTAAAGGCATCATTTAACAATGTTAAATGTACGATGCATGGCCCTGCGTGTATCAGTGTCTGTGATATGGTATAATATTGAAGCCCTACAAAAAAATTGCGTTTCAAAATGATCAAGAGGTGCCTCAAAAAAGTAAAATCTTTGAGTGACAGGTTTGACCATACTCGTTTTCCCCAATAGACTGTAGTGTTTTGAAAATCGTTAGGCAAACGCAAAACTTGATTTTGATTTCCAATCATAAATATCTTGATATTCAGACAGGCGATCGGCTTGTAAAAGTCATGGAGTTCCTGACTGACCTAAAGGTTTATAATTATCATTGCAGCATGAGCTAAATCCAGGATTTTGTTTCAGAATCTGAGACAAAGTTACCCATCCCTTTAAAGATAATAGTTTAGAGGCAGTGATAAGCATGGTATCATTATGATGGTAAGCTAATCTTGAGCTCTGGTGTGGGAACCGTATTTCGAAAAGAACATGGCTATAATTCATTCTTGATTGTTTATCCTGCAGTAGATTGATTTTTTAAACCAGTAAAATAAAAAGAAACTCACAAAAACTTGCTGGAAATCATCTTCAATAAAAAGCACAACTGTCGTTTGCACATAGTGACCTGTGTTAAGCACCTGGTACGTGTTGGCCTACTCACCTTCATTTCTATAAAATATTAAAGTCTATGCTCATTACTCAGCCCCTATACATTTTCTACCGAAATCGTTTGGCACATGTCATTTATTTGCAATCTTGAACATTCAGTATAATTTTTGTTTGATTCTGTAAGAATTTATTTTCTATCATTACCAGAACTCAAGCTTATCTTTAAGAAAAAATATCCCCTTGGCAGTTTCCAAGATCATAACCATGACAGTTGACTTCTAAATACCTTTGTGAAGGAGTGAACATGAATGTCATGAATTCAAGCCCAATTATAAAACCAATAGATCAATCCAAAAAGGAAATCAGCAGGTAAATATCAACCCCTTTCTTCATGCTGTTCCGCCTTTCAATATATCCGGACCACATGAAGCTTTTTTACATGACACACACATTCCTCTTCGCCATGCTATCTCTGTTTTCCACTAATCAAATTTGATTTCCAACTGGGTCATTCTCGCTGGTGCTAGCAGGCAGGTGGCCATAGGTTATAAACGACGATTATGATTGATTTTTGGACCAGAAATACCAACTTGAGAACCTAATTGGTGATCATCCAGTTTTCTGTTGTCAGTATTTGCCTTAGCGTGGTACATACATAAACATGTGCCTGTATGTATGAAAACTTGATGTATGTATTTTCATGTAATGCATAGTAGTAATTAATGGAGAGAAGTTGAATTTATCTGTGTGGTTTCTACATGTTTATTTATAATCCAGCTTTTGTCATACTATATTTTTGTATGGGATTGGATTCAGTATATTTATGTTTGATACACTTTCAATTCTTCAATAAATGTACACATTACAACAGGACTTATTATTAAATTGATTATTAAAATAGCATTGAATATGATTGTCACCACTTGAACAATAATTTATGAGCATGGATATGTATCCCATTATTGAAGGATGTGGTACTGGAAACAAAATATTCTACTAGTTTTTAAATAAAACATTTAAAGTCTGACAGTCAGAATTAAAAGTTTAAGTGGTTGCATTAGTACTGATGTTGTATGAGACAAACACCAACTCACTGCACTCTTACATGTACAAAGACAGAACAGATATGTTGCAATTGTAAGCCTCTATCTTAAAAACAGATAAAGAACTTTTATAAACTTCAAACACTGTTCTACATTTTTAGTAGAGTAGTTAACAAACTCTTTTTTTTTATAGAGGATGAACCTGACATAGATTGTGAAAGGTCATGCCTACATGTATTATAGAAGCCAAGAAACCAAGGTTAACACATGTGCTACTTAGCAGTTATTCTATCAAACATGCATTATAAGAAGATTGCTGCTGAATGATACACAGCTGGAAAAGCATGTAACCCCATGTGTGACATTGAGGTATGACCCCCCCCCCTGTAAAAAAAAAACAAGGATAACTCTGCGCTACACTTTGATGTTATTTTTTTGTATAGAGGACTATTTGAATTTCTAGGCAAGGTTAAATATGCTCCTGTGAACATTTCTTTAAAAGAGATTTTCTTATAATCATCATCGCAGCTCGAGAGCTGAATTACAAATGATTTTACAATAAAAAAGTGCATGAACTTATTTAATTACAATCGGCATAAGACATACACAAAAACAAAATATTTCCTCATGATAATGATAGGATTATTACGTTAGAACAGGAAAAAATGTATCTATCCCAAATTAGGCTTGAAACTTGAAAGGGAAGTAGAAAAAGAGAAGGTGAGTTCTCAAATAATAATTAAGTATAATCCAGGTAAATGTTGTAGATTGACTCCAGGAGGCTCTTACATGACTTTCATATTTAACTCAACAAAACAATGGCAATGTGTCTTTCAACCAATCAGAATCTGTTTTTGAAGGATTGACTTGTAGCATTCTGTTTTATCACAGTTTATCATACAAGAACCTGAAGAGCTTTTTAATTCATGTCACTGACTTTGTATTTTGTAAACAATCCCAGCTTGATATTCAAATTTGTATCATCAGAAAATTAGAAATAGAGCAGGAAAAGGGTTAATTGATTGTACAGTCAAACCTGTCTATAGCGACCGCCCAAGGGAAACACAAAACATGGCCTTTGTAGACAGGTTCCTTTAGTACATGATTCAATGAGAAACTATTTTCAAGGGAAACAACAAATGTGGCCTTTGTAGACAGGTGGTCACTAAAGCAGGTTTGACTGTATATGGTACTACAGAAAACCCAAGCAGTTATGATTTGGAATCCACTTTGCAGATTTGGTCAGCATCGAGTTTGTAGCCAAAGATCATGCTCAAAAAAGGGATACCCTTGATGAGATAACCAGGAACTCCAGAATTGGATGATAGAGGTACAATGTAGATGGAAGGCTGGTGATCTACTCTGAGTGGCTATTTTGATATGATTCCAGGAAACACAAAATTGATGTATTTTCCTATAGAGAATACTGTATGTGTGTGTAATCCATCAAATATTTGACATTTCATCTGCTGAAAACCAGAAGGACGTAAACTCATTTAAAGGCACACTGTCCTACTTGTAGCTACTTGCTCCCTCTATATAGAAAACTTCCCCAATCGGTGCCTGTTGGTCCCCCATGATCCTCTTTTTCTTATGTTAAATGAGAGCTGATTTAATGAGATAGCCACCTGTCACAGTGACCTCGCTGGCTCGCTGTGTGGTCTAATCCCTTCTAGCTGAAGTAGTAACGCCTCCCTTTAATACAGAGTTTATGATATCCCTCTCATTCTCTACAGATGATTTATCCATTTTCATTGTTTTATACTTTGCATTGTGCGCCGCTGAGAGCCAGAAAGGCGTTGATCGGCTCTCTGTAAAGCGTTCTTAGTTTATATTAAACTTTCTTGTTTGCAGCAGATGAGAGTTACCAGTTATTTCAAAGATGTTGTACATAACGTTTGTCTTTGGGTTGCCCGTTTCATTTCAGCCATGTTTAGAGGTTCTTAACTTATTTTCAGCTTTGCTGCCCCCCCCCAAAAAAAAAAAAAAAAAATCATTGTAGAATTTGGCAAGGTAAAAAAAAAAGAAAAAAAAAAGAAAAGACACTTAAGATTTGTTTTGTTCTTCATAGAAATGGTAATAGTAATTTGATACACACATGTCTCCATTTTGTACGTAAAATATTTAGGTTTTGTATGTTACATATAATATATTATGTGTAATATGACACTTACAAGCAGCATCTAATATGGTAAAGATTTAGCATACATTTTATTGTCATATACTGTACATGTGGGATTATAATCATATGTGGTTGATTTCAAACTACATATTGATTAATCTTGGGCATATCGATTTCCACATCTGCTTCTCAAGAAGCAGTAATATGCAAAGGACTGAACGAATCTCTTCTCATTGATTCCACGATTGAATTCACACCTGAATTAATAAGCAGGGCAGAAGCACCTGCAAAGCTCTAATAGGATCCCTGTCTGATTCTTTTCGGGATATTTATTATTTGAATCAGGGTTGGCGGTGTGTGAGATCTCCTGTCATGCTGTATAGGATATCTCAAAATGTTGAATGCATACAGGGCCCTGGGAGTGTTTTGTTGTTGTTTAATGGGGTGCCAGGATAGAACACTATGCACTGCCAGTGGCATATCCAGGATTCTCTCGCTGGAGAAGGAGTAAGGGGGGAGGCAAAAGTTCTTGGACCAGCAACAATAAAAACAAAACGCACCATCAAACAAACAAAAATAAAGAAAAAACCTATAATACCAACAACAAAACAAGAAACCAAAATACACTAGCAGAATAAAAACTGAAACAAAACACACAACAAATATCCTAACAAAGTAAACAAAAACATATACCTCTTTGGGGGTACTGAGGTTTGAGAATTTGTCTTTGGTGCCCCATGGAAATTAATCAGGGGTTCTGAAGCACCCCTAGTGCCCCCTAGCTTCCAGATCCATAGTTGAATGTCCGCATTGAGATGACATTTTACTGTCTTATGCTGTGTGGGATGTCTCGCTTTGATATGAATTGCTGATATGATAAACATGATTAAAAATGACACCTGATTAGACGGTGTTGTTAAAGCCCATGTAAAACAGTGCAAGAAGGCATGCTCTAGTGTAAGAGGTTGCCCCGTTTCTCATAGCCTAGTTTCTAAGCTCGATTAGTTTTTCTCAGCTCAAAGAAATGATGTGTTCACTTGAGTGAGTCCAGTCTGGAACTATCAAAACTAGAACCCTCAATCAAAACTTACAGTACACGATGCAAGTTCAAATTCAAGTAGTTTTATTTATTTATTTAATTTAATTCCTGAAATAACTATAGGATTATTATCAAACATTATTGAAACACTTTGAATAGAAACATAACCTAGACAAAACAAAGGGGAAATTATATCAAAACAAATTTGTACCCTACATATATCCTAGATTACCCTCAGTGATGCACGATGAGGGTATTTTTTCCTCTACTGTCAAGGCAAGCACTAAGTTGAGCCTCGAACAATGTCCATTAAACCACTCATGTTCATCATGAACTTGATGTATTTGCTCATGATTATTCTTTTTTTTTAAAATAAATTGAACTTGAATGAATTTCCATAAAAAATGAAACAATAGTGTACAAAATGATATATTTACAATGAAACAAAGTGGAGGGATAACAAAAGTATAAATACCTATCTAGGTTATCCCCTTAAACAAATGTTAACATCCTTACGCACACATGTAGGGTTGACAGAAATGGAAGGTTACTGGTAACCCATTAAAGTTCGGCATCAAGATTATCAAGATGTGTTATTACTTTTTAAGTGCGAATAGCCGTACCTGAGGAATGTAATACTTTTATTTGAAAACCTTGGTCCTAGGTTATTGATGTTCAATCTTTCTTTGAGTGTTGAAATGTTTTTAAAATAAAGGTGAATTCATAACCTATGTATTAGATATGCATGTAAAGAGGTGATAGATACTGGAGGATATATAACCTACCGGTAGTCAAAATAATTTGGATGTGATCCTTGAGTTCTAGATCTAAGGCTGATTTATTTTGATACAATGTATACATTCCTTGAGTTGAAGATGTGGGCTGAAGCATAGTAATTAGATTTGGTTCTTTGGAGGAGGAAAACTGAAACGTAGCTTGAGTGTAGGATGGTCAGTGAACTTGATCTTCATGATTTCTTGTTGTTTTTTTTTAGTTGAAAGTTTTTAGAAAAGAAATTATGATAAAATATGAATTTGGTGGGGCACCTTTTGGAAGAGAGGTTTTAAAGAAGTTTTAACAATTGAAGTTGGAATTGCATTTTGAAGAAGCTGCCTGAATGGTCAAAGTTGCAAATTTGTGGTTGATCAATTATAACTTTTTAAATTCTTAACTTCATCATTTTATGTATTGTCCTCACCTTTCACTTATCTGTTTCTCTAATTCATTTCTTTAATAAAAACAAACCTGTTTTATCATATTGGACCTCTTTTGTTAGATCTCATTCACACATTATTGAAACCAGCTAAAAGAATAGCCACTGGTGAAGTGTGCCTCACAACGATCTTTGTCATGTGCTGCTCACTCTGTTTTTCAACCTCATTTTGATATTGAAGTACTTTATACAAAGATGATTTTCATTATGTTGCAGATTTTTTTCTTTTTATTTTGTCAATGTGTCATGTCTGTAAAATGCGTGAATGTTGAATACATGTAATAGTATTCAAGATTAAATTCATGAATATTCTTATCATTATTTCTCCCTTGTTTTATCTTTAATAATACTTGATTTTATTTCTTGTCTTCATTTCAGCTAGGAGGTTGGAACGCCACAGGAACATTCAACACAAGCACGTATGATTTCAATCAGACTATAAGAGTACTAGGTACATCGTACAGCGAACAACCTTTCTTTAGTTTGTTTATTGCCGGCGATGACAAAAATTCATCAAGAAACATATTACAAGTGAGTCCATCAATCTGTGACAATATACAAGTGAAATGTCTACGGACATGTTTATATTTCTTTTCCCTCTCTTTCCAACCTCCCCCACCTCTCTCTCCCTCTCTCTCTCTCTCTCTCTCTCTTTCTCTCTATATATATATATCTTTCTCTCTCTTTCTCTCTCTCTTTCTCTCTCTATCCCTCTCTCTCTTTCTCTCTCTCTCTCTCTCTCTCTCTTAAAGATAAATTTGAAAATCCTTGAAAATCCTTGAAAATCTATATATATATATATATATATATATATATATATATATATATATATATATCTTTCTCTCTCTTTCTCTCTCTTGCTTTGTTTTTATCTCTTGGTTCTGTCCTTTTCACTCTGGGTTCTTCTTCCTTCTTTTCTCCTTGACTTCTCTGCTTTGTTACATTTCTTTCCCCTTATGCACCGGTCAACTGGAGTCTTGAACCTACCCCCCTCAAGACTTCACTCTTATTCACTTTTGGTCTTGAACGTCCGACACAAAGATTCACCTCTCATTCACCTTGCTTCGTAACAAATAAGGTCAAGATTCACTATTCCAAATTATTTATAAGGTGCAGATTCACCCATCTCCAAGAAAAATAGGGTGCAGATTCACCTCGCCGCTAAAAATATTAGGTGCAGATTCACCACACGTCTTCACCTGCTTAATTTTTATTAGGTCAAGATTCACCGGCCTTTCACCAGCACCGCTATTTATGGTAGATAGAGTGATTATTAAAGGAAACATAGAATTGATCATGAGTACTTGTGGAAACAATCCGTTTTCTGAAAATGGTAGCTAGAATTTAAAAAAAGGTACAATTTCGCCACTAATTATTTTTTTCGGGTCTCCGCTTCGGCTACGATGTCTCGCCAATAATTATTATTTTTGGATCTCCGTATCCATGATTTATTCACTTTGTGTTAATTAAACGTGTGGCTTAATGATTTACATATACATGTAGCTAAAACTTGTCAAAAGGAGTGTTTTGTTCAGCTGCTTGTTTTTATATAAGAAAATGTTGTCACTGACACGCAGCTAGGCTATGATTTTTTTTTTTATGGGGGCTACTTTAAGAAAAGTGGGGGCTAATTCATTTTAAGCTGTAACAATAAGTTGTGTTTTTCCTTAGCCATCATGCTACTAGTACTAGCAACCAAATTGGTAGGTAATATTGTGTCATTTTGTCTTTTTTTTCTGTCCCGAATTTGAATTGTTATCATGGACAATGCGATCCCATTTAAAAAAAAATGTAACTCCGTTTAAAATTGTGTTATTTAGATCTAGACTCTATAACTTAACCAATAAATGAATATTTTTACTGTTGTCCCACATAACGATCATTGTTATAAAGAAACATGCAAAATCATAGTCGTATTTTTGTCCCCGTATAGACTCTAATTCTAATCTATAAAAGGCCAAGCCAAAGCTAGTTTCATTTCGTAGACTGAAATTGATGCCATCACTCAGGCGCGGCGCAGGCATCAATGACAAAAAATTGGCCTAGTATATAAATAATATAATTTAATTAAACAGTTGTAAGAAAAATGCTGAGGTATAGGGACATCATTTATATATTTATTCACGGGGTTTTTATAACAAAATTCAATTTCTGTCTACGAAATTAGCTTTATACCGATTTTACAGGAAAAAATCTGGCATTGATTTTGCATGTTTCGTTACAACAAATATATCGGTATGTGGGACAACAGTAAAAATATACTCGCATTTAATGGTTTTAAGTTATAAATAACACAATTTAAGACGGAATAACATTATTTTTAATGGGATTGCACTGTCCATGATAAAAATTCGGGTCGGAAAAAAGACTAAATAAACATATTACGAACCAATTTGGTCGCTAGCAGTTCAGCACTCGTCACTCGCAAATACTTATTTGCTTCATACTCTAGGAGCGTGCGGGCTCGCGCTGCACTGGAGCAGCTAGTTTCTGTGTATTGTGAATCTGTACTCCGTATTTACATCGGGGGCGCGGGCCTGGCCGGGTACTTAGGCTAGGCGGATACCGATCTAGCTACAGCAGTAGGTCAACCGCCGATCCGCTGCAATCACAAAACTTTTAAAATTTTGATGGAAATTTCTAGTTTTGGAGTTGGTAGTTGGAACGGAGAGTTCAGTCAGACAAATCAATAAATTGATTTATTAGTTCCCAGGGAATATCAATTGATGGCGGGGGCGATTTTTCATTATATATCAATTTTGTTCGCCCTCGATCGTCTTGATATTTACTGTGGCGATTTCAGAGGTTTAGGAGGCGAATCGCCTCGTCGCCATCGTGTATTTTTTTCGTTGGCGCAGGCTATAGCCTACAAGTAAACAAAACGTGACAGCAGCTGTAAACAAATTTCCCCTACGTCTGCATAGCCGGGTTATATTATGATTTACCCAAAATGTGACCAGTTGACAAAGCAGTCTTCGTTGAGTATAGACATATTAGAAACTCTTCAATAATTAAAAACTTTATCGGGGTACACTTTTGGTACTCATCAGCAGGGCGGTATTCCGCATGTCGCTAACTTGTATGGCATCACAAAACCTGCCATACAAGTTAGCGACATGCGGAATACCGCCCTGCTGACTCCAAATTCAGAAGGTTCAGAAGGTATATATTTTCGGGTTTTAATATTCGTGGACACCGGATTTAGCGCGAAATCCGAACTCGAACGTAGCTAGCTCCACGTCACAGTTTATTTAAATCTTGAACCCTCATTTCCCCTGGAGTCAAAGACATTCGACGCTCGTTCACACACGATAATTTTTTCACTCGACGCTCGTTCACTTGTATGTGAAAAATATTCGTTCAAGATTCACAACATTCGCTAAAAAATGAGGCAAAGATTCACCTTCTCCTACAAATAATAAGGTAAAGATTCACTACGGCCAAACAAAAATACGTCAAAGATTCACCACGCTCTGATTTTGGCGACCCCAAGATTCGACGTCGAGTTGACGTCGAATGCTTGACGATCCTTGAGGGGGGTAGGTTCAAGACTCCGGTTGACGGGTGCATTAATTCATTTGTCAGCTCCCCCCCCCCCCTCTCATTCATTTTCTCTCACTCTTTGATTTAATTGCTCCTCTTATACACCTGCTCAATCTTACTCTCCTTAATGTCCTTTCCTTCCTATCTCTGTCTTTACCTCTGTAATCTTTCCTTTTTCTCTGCCATTTATAAATCTGTATATCATGTATCATGGTATATTTCAATTTCAATTTCAAATTGTCTAGACAATGATAACTAGCAAATTAATTGATGTATTTCGCTGTCTGCATACCTTGTGAAAATGCTATTGAATTACTTGACATCAATGATATTTATTTTGTACATTAGAATATATTTTGCGAGTTTAAGCCATTACACAGGGGAAGTGGGAGGCCCCTGTATTAAGCCATAAGGAATAAGAACAGGATTATATCCAAACAAGTTTATTTCAATAAATCAATAAATCAGTTATATTTTGAGAACAATTTGATATCAACCTTTATGGTTAGGAGTAATTATTTATCAGCTCACAGAATTTGCTTTGTAGGGTAAATACGTGACGTTCTTCTTTGCTGCTACATAATAATTGTGATAATATTATGAACGTCAATGGTACAGACTGTATTGTGTAGAATTATAAAGTAGGGCTTTTCTTTGTACTGAAGGAAGTTCACATCTACTATTGATCATAGATGTAAGGGGTGGGGTTGATGGGAAGGGGCAGAGGGGGGAGTGGCAGGTGGTGGTGGGATAGCAAGTGGTGGTGGAGTTGGAGGAAGGGGTTGTGGAGGGTGGGGCAAGGGGTCATCGAGGGTGGGGCTAGGGGGTTAGAAGTCCAGCATTATAAAATTATTGTGTGTCAGCCAAAATGGTGCAAAGCTGATTTTGTTTCTTTTCTTTTCTTTAAATTATTTTTTCTCCAGATTGCCCAGTCAGGTTTATTACTTCCAGATTCAAGTTACCTCATCAACAGAACAGAGGAAGACCCGGTAAGAAATCACTCTATGTATTATCTGCTTAGGTAGCTTAGCAAAATGTATAGTAGCATGAAAAGATGCGTCTGGAACATCAAAATGACAAGTGTTCATCAGGACATTGTATATTTTATCTTTCAACAACTTTCTCATTTGTTCCAACAATTAAAATTACAATTTTACACAAATGTATAACTCAGGAGGGTCTTTTCTATTAAGAGGACCTTTCATTATATGTATCCTTGAAAGACTTTGAGAAGTGCACCAAGGGAAAAGGGACTTAAGAGAAAAACAGAAATTAATCATATTTTTGTACACTTGAATGGGAGAGTTATCCGCGACTACGTCACAATCCACTGACCAAACTGCCAATTTGAGATTCACACTTATTTAGTGATCCCATATTTCAAACATTCGTAACTCTCTTATTATTGGTCCGATTTATTTCAAACTTTTGCCCTTGTGCTTTTCTTTTTTTCCTGCTTTTATACACATAGGGAGTGTTTCAAAAAGACTAAAATTGACTTTAAGTTGGACTTAAATATTGCAGGCTGTTCATGCAACTGTTTTCTCTCACCATTTACTGGCATTGGTCTTTCAAGGAGCATACAAATCATGGTTCCAAACATTTTTTTGATAATTAATTATTGAAGGAAAACATATTATCTAAAGATCATTATGGTGAGAGCAAACAGAACGGCCTGCCATATTTAAGTCCAACTTAAAGCCAATCTTAGTCTTTATGAACCACTCCCCAGGACGTATACAAGGGTTGGATTGCCATTTAAAGCTATTGTATACATATACATGTACTGTGTATGTGGCTGTCCCTAGTTCGAGGTGTGATGTATGGCCCCCTGGATAGAGCCATAGAAGATAAATGCTTGTATGATTGATGTGGTCCACTTTTGATATTACACCGTCAGGTCCAATCCTTCATTTTAAGTGTGCATGCTGTTATGAAATATGAATCCACCATACACTGTATGATTGTACTGTGATCAGATTCAGAACGACAAACCGTATAAGAGGAGGTTTATATAGGAAAAGGTGTGAAATCTATTCGATTGAGATTGCAAGTTGTTGTACAAATTTTTAATAGAAATTTTTAAAAGTAAGGTTTATTGTAAACTTCCTGAAGCAGAAAAATGTCAGTGAGCTAATTTACATTACATTAGATTCTAAAAATGTAGCAATAAAACAAAAATATATATTATTGTTGCCAATTTGAAGAGCATTGTGATCAACTTAAAGATGAAGTTGAGTTCTGGTCATGCGATTGCATTGTGAAAGAAACGGTGTGGAACCGACCAGAAAAGGTTGATCATCTAGCATATAAGTATTTGTGTGTATTGCAAGGTTCTGGAATCATCAAAATGATAAGAAATTTGGCCAAGTCTTGGTAAAGTTGCAAACACTGCACACAGAAAGATGTATATGGGACTACACGAACACGTGGCGTAAAAAGCCAGCCCCCCCGATTTTTACGAGGTTACATGCATATTTAGAATATGAAGGCATTTGAAGAGCCATGCTTTTCAGGAAACATGTCTTAATATCTGATGTTCTTCCGCACTTGCATAATAAGAATGAGTAACACTCACAAATTATTTTTCACCTCTTCCCAGAACTCAACCTTCTCTTTAACTCTAAAAATCAATCCTGTCCAGGAAGAGTTAAAAGTGATATAATTTCACACCTTTTTGGCTCTTGGCAAAAGAATTTTTATTTATGTACATTAATGTAAAGCTCATTAAAATGTCAACAGACATGAAATGCGCCATAAAAAAACTAAGTATTATTATTATTATCATTATTATTTATAGACAAAACTGTGCCTTTACATACTTTATGTTGAAAACCAAAAGGATGTTAACATGGTTTTTAAATGGGAACTACGTCCACCCTGATATTAAGTTTGTTTTAGTAGAATCATTCAAATTATAGAAACAGCTTAGTGAAAGTTTGAGCAAAAACTGATTAAAAATGAGAAATGTATGATTTTGTTTCCGCATGATATGTCACAGTGTTCCCAATTTTTGTTTCACTGATAACAATTCCAACATTTTCAAAAAATTCCTTTGTTTACTCAGATTTTGCTCAAAC
The DNA here is from genome assembly GCA_035222895.1 of Strongylocentrotus droebachiensis. Lineage (NCBI taxonomy): Eukaryota > Metazoa > Echinodermata > Echinoidea > Camarodonta > Strongylocentrotidae > Strongylocentrotus > Strongylocentrotus droebachiensis. The sequence continues at coordinate 74,232 of JAVYIG010007375.1, forward strand.
TATCACATTTTTGTTTCTTTCATTTATTTGATATTATTGAAATCAACTTAATATCAGGGGTGGACTTTCCCTTTAAGTGCGATGAGTTACAGTCAATAAGATGGAGATTGACCATTAAAGAGATGCTGTGTGGTGTTTCTCACCTCACCACATATCTCCCTATGGATGTCTTCACAACCCATTACATTTATTCCCTCTCACCATTATCTATCTGTCTTTATTAAGAAGAGAAGGAAAAAAAGAGGAAGATTGAGATGAATAAAAGAAATTGAAGAAAAGATGAAAGACCAAACAAATGAAAAAAAGCTTTTATTGAAGCGATATGAAGAGCCTTGGTCCATTATCACTCTTCACCGGAAGGGCGCTTGTTCCGACGACGTCGACGATGTAGTCTCTTTCTCTCTCTCTTTCTCCCCCTTTTGTAGGGGCTATGATCAAATTTCAATTTTCATGCTGTAATTTGATCCCGGCTCTATCCAAATGGTATCATTGGTCGGAAAGATGGTAAAAGGGAACAAAAAGAAACGAGTAAGCTGCCCTGGAAGAGGCTCCGATCAAGAAATAAATGAGAAATTGCTCTACATTTCAAAGTGTTACAGATTGCAATGTGGTCCCTGGATAGGAAGAGTGTAGTCACTTTATTGCGATCCAACGGCGCAGTTTTGCTTTTATATGTGAGTTGTTCAACTTAGCAGTGCCTATAGCCCTTCATAATTGTGCACATCAAAGGACCTGGAAAATTCATATGGTCTGTTTGGAGCTAGAAGGGCATTAACTCATATACTTTAACTCAGATGTAACGCCCTTCTTGGTCTGAACAGACTAAAGACATATGGGCCTATTATCTTTCGTTTGATTGAAAGTACGATATTTCTCTAACCAGAGCAAACGAAGCAACTTTGACAAGAGAATTCATTTTTTCTTTTATTATGTTTTAAATGTGTATAATTAAAAAACTCATTTGCCAGTCTACCCCTTAAAATATGCCTTGTGGGGATTATTGTTATTATTTTTATCTTGTAAAATATTCTTAAGTCCATATTCTGTGCATGTATGACATAATATTGATTGTAAAGTTCTAATCTTTCTTGGGCAGTTATTCAACCTTCCCTCTGAGAATGAGTAGCACTAACTTTGTCCCCCTTGAAAGCCTGTAGGTATATTTGCAATCTCCGCTTAGCACTCATAAAATGTACGGTAGAGGAACGGCAGCCACAGGCATATGTACGTTGCAGCATTTAAGTAATGGGGAAACAATCCTCAAAAGTAGCTGCAATAGTTTGGGGGCTGATTGATTTTTTTTCTTTCCCATCGCATAGTTAGTCATTTCTGAATAGCATGTACATAATTTCATGGAGTGAAATCCTGAACATTGTAGGAACTGTGATTTTTGTCTTGTTTTATTTAAGTGATTTCATTTTTCTCCTTTGGAAAGACTAGTACAAAATTGAATAGATCAAACACATTGATCTCAGTTTAAGGCTTAATTTGCCTGAAGTAATTTTGATATGGGCCTGGTAAATTGAACCCTGCCCAGACCCAACATTTTGCTGGAGAGAAAATTAATCTTACAAATTTTCCAGGGGCTTTCAGTTATAAAGAGTTTAACGCAACTTTAATACCTTACTTGTACATATAGATTCACTTTTTGATAGCTATTCCATTGTCCCTCTTTTTTTCTAATCTCATCATTGTAAATTGATTTCTTCTAAACATCAAATGACCAGGTTGCCTAAAGTGTTGCTGTTTCATTTGTCTTTAAGGGCATAGTTAATGTTTGAAGAAAAATATATAAAGAGCTTTAGAATCCCCCTGGATGAATCGCCCCTTGATAACTGCTCTCTAAGATAGTTATTACCGGTAATAATAATAATAATACATAAGATTTCTAAGGCGCCAAATCCACTTGACAATCAAATGCTCAAGGCGCAGCTTGTGCAAAAGATGAAAAACATGATAAATATATACAAAAGTGCAATAGGAAAGGTACAGACATGAAAGGTTATGGTAATCAATTATAAGCTAAATTAAACAGATATTTCTTAAGATTGTTTTTTATCACTTCACCAGAACTGCTATTCCCCTTAGGACAGTGCAACCTTTGTACGTGATTCTGCATTTCCCCCTCAAACTCTAACAAGTATACAACTTGACAACTACATGTATTCTACCCCTGGATGACTGCCCCCTAAGATTATTCCCCCCCCCCCCCCCCCCCATCAAGACAAATACCACACTTTGGACAATTCTCCCCTTCCCATAAACCCCGATAACTGAACTACCAGAACCCCAGGAATTCAATTCAATTCCTGATTTCCTTGTGCGTCATTTACTAATATAAAAGGGAAAACTGGGAGTCAAAAACTGATTAATAATCATCATATCAGGGAAAGATGGAATGACTAGTGTTTTGGCCGTTTCAGTAAAGTCAATCATTATTTTTCAGAAAAATCAGAATTTTTAATCATGATTCATGAAAGGATATCAATTCAAAGCCATCTGTTTGTGAAACACCCTAAACAGGATGCACAAGCCAAGGACTGTCTTCACATACCTTGTATTACCACTCTACATGTACATAGAGGCATTCCAAACTAGAGGAAAATACCCTCTCAATATGCAATTTATTTTTTTCTTTCTTCTATCCAAATGAATTCAAACGTGACTCCTGTCCACTAAGAAACACCTGCGAGTCTGCGAGTAAACTATCCACTTGGAATCTACAGGGTTTAATTGTGCTAGGTGATACCGGACACCTCTGTGTTTGGTTATAACTGGTTTTGCATGTAGGACTCTACAACAGAGAGGTGAAAGAGAGACACTTGTGTATATATCACAAGTTGTTGAGGCAATCAAGAGCTTTTTCACCTTTGAGGCAATCCCCTATCCCAGTAAATAAATTATTGTATGCAGTCTGCATCATGTAATTGAGCAATACATTTTAGGAGGTAGAAAGATGGGAACATTTGCATTTTATAGGAACATCATATTTGATGATAATAATATTACACCTGTATGTTCATGTATAACACGTATTGCATTGTGATGTAAAGTCTCTATCTATCTATCAGGCTATAGTTTATCCAGACGTTGGACAAAGCCCTCCTCATAACATTTTCATTCTCTTCTGTCTCTAGCTGTCCTAGTCCAAGCGGCCGTTCCCATGTATGATGTTAGGTCATCTCTCCATCTTCTCTTCTGCCTTCCTCTTCTTCTCTTTCCCATCCTTGGTTGCCATTCTGTTAAACGATTTGTCCATCTATTGTCCTGAAGTCTTGCTACATGCCCAGCCCATCTCCACTAAAGTCTCTTTGTACTTCTAAAGAGCTTTGGATATTATTACCATGGACCATGGTATTACCATGATGGCTTTAGCTCTGGCAACCTTAGTGCTTAGTGCATCCAAGGAATAATGATGGTGATAGTGATGATGGTGATAGTGATGATGGTGATAGTGATGATGGTGATAGTGATGATGATGATGGAAGTTTTCTCTAAGTTTTCACCGAGTTTCTTCTTGCTCTTTTCACAAAGTTTTCACTTAGTTCCTTCTTTCTTCGTTCACCAGGTTTTAGCAACAAACATGATGATGATGATGAAAAAAATCATTCCAGAGTTTCTTCTTTCCATTTCCTACCAGCTTTTAGCAGCATTCATCAGAATGAAAATGATCATGAAAATAATTATCATGATATTTTATCGTTTTTAATTTTTATTTTCATGCTGATTTCTGTCTAGCATACATCATGATCATAGTGAAATTATCATTGATTCTTTTTTTTTTAATTTTCTGTCAGGTTTTTCATTACAGTTTTGATAAAAATTATTGAATTTATCTTTTTTCTTCTTTACTTTAGGTTTTAGGAGCATACATTAAGATGATGGTGACAATTGCTAAGCTAATGGGAGCTGAGGAAGAAGATGCACACAGACAGATGAGGGCGGTGTTGCAATTTGGACAAGATATTGCAAATGTAAGTTTTTATCCTCTACTACCACTACAACTACTACTACTACTACTACCATGAGTACGACCATGACTTTGACTATGACTACAACTACGGCTATGGCAACGACTGTGACTACTATTACAGCCTCTACTACTACTCCTGCTGCTACCGGTACTGTTACTACTCCTCTTCCTCCTCTTCCACTTTTTCATCTTTCTCTTTGATTTTATAGTGCAGATACAAAATAAGTATCGCTGTGCAACCTCAAGTAAATATTTCCTTTACCATGGAGAAAAAGAAAATGATTGGAATGCATAAATGTGTATTTTCATTCTCTAAAGACTGATTATTGGCAATGATTTTACGGTAGATGGAAAATTTCCTATGGAATCTAGATATTCCTCCCCCCCCCCCCCCCCCCCTCCCCATCTACTCACCCTCTCCTCCGCTCTTGTTTTGTTTGGTTGCGGGGGACCTGAGTATTTGTGATGCAATCATGTTTTATGATTTATTTATTTTTTCCCAATTAGATTTCAGTCCGAGATACGAACACAGAAGATCAAGACCCTGAGATGCTCTACCATCTCAAGACGATCACTGACTTGCAAGGTATCATGCCTGCTGTAAGTATATCACTATGTGAGGAGATGGTGTAGAGATTAGTGGTGGCCATGGTGATGGTAGCTTTCTTGTTGACGTATGTGTGTTGTTGTGGTGGTGGAGATGTTGTAGAGGTTGCGTTTGTTGTAGTGGTGGTGGTGGCGGTGGAGATGTTGTGGAGGTTGCATGTGTTGTAGTGGTGTTGGTGTTGGTGGAGATGTTATGGAGGTTGCATGTGTTGTAGTGGTGGTGGTGGAGATGTTGTGGAGGTTGCATGTGTTGTAGTGGTGGTGGTGGTGTTGGAGTATTTGTGGAGGTTGCATGTGCTGTAGTGGTGGTGGTGGAGATGTTGTGGAGGTTGCATGTGTTGTAGTGGTGGTGGTGGTGTTGGAGTATTTGTGGAGGTTGCATGTACTGTAGTGGTGGTTGTGGAGATGTTGTGGAGGTTGCATGTGTTGTAGTGGTGGTGGTGGTGTTGGAGTATTTGTGGAGGTTGCATGTGCTGTAGTGGTGGTGGTGGAGATGTTGTGGAGGTTGCATGTGTTGTAGTGGTGGTGGTGGTGGTGGAGATGTTGTGGAGGTTGCATGTGTTGTAGTGGTGGTGGTGGTGTTGGAGTATTTGTGGAGGTTGCATGTGTTGTAGTGGTGGTGGTGGAGATGTTGTGGAGGTTGCATGTGTTGTAGTGGTGGTGGTGGTGTTGGAGTATTTGTGGAGGTTGCATGTGTTGTAGTGGTGGTGGTGGAGATGTTGTGGAGGTTGCATGTGTTGTAGTGGTGGTGGTGGTGTTGGAGTATTTGTGGAGGTTGCATGTGTTGTAGTGGTGGTGTTGGAGTATTTGTGGAGGTTGCATGTGTTGTAGTGGTGGTGGTGGAGATGTTGTGGAGGTTGCATGTGTTGTAGTGGTGGTGGTGGTGTTGGAGTATTTGTGGAGGTTGCATGTGTTGTAGTGGTGGTGGTGGAGATGTTGTGGAGGTTGCATGGAGGATGGTGGTGGTTATGATGAAATATATAATGAGATGATGAGGATGTTAGAGTTGCTTATCATAGTAAGGGGGGATGATGATGATGAATAAGGAGGTGGAGGATAATAGGGGGGGGGGTGGGGGAGAGGCTGGGGTCGCATAGAAATGGTTGTGATGATGGTGATGTAGTCAGTGATGATGATTAGTAAGTGATATAGGGGCTGATAATGATGACGCTAATGATGGTGATGGTGATGATGATGGTGACGATGTTGATGATGAGGAAAATGATGTTGATAATGTTGAAATGCTAGAGCGCTGTGTGGTCAGCCGTGCTAAAGCCAGGGTAATAATCGGGAGTGCCAGGAGGGTCAAATCTGACTGACATGAGCGCTATACAAGAACCCACTATTATTATTATTATTATTGATGGTGATGATGATGATGGTGATAAAACTCAAGTACTGTATAGGCTATAATTGTATTCATAAATTTAGAGAATTACTGTAAGGTTCATAATGTAAAAAAAACGCAACGATTAGCTAATACCATTATTGCTCTTATCATCATTTTGAAAGGAGAAAAAGAAAGAGAGAAAGCAGATGATTAGGAATTAAAAGCATCTCTAGAAAAGAATGCATGAGAGAGAGAGAGAGATTAATGATAGAAATTAATGAAAAAGCTAGGAGAGTGCCTAAAATGATTCAAGATTGGAATACCAGCATCAGTTCCTGCTACATGTTTACATTTGAATGAGGCTATCTACTTCGCCATCTTCATGGAGTAAAACAAAACAAAAGCTGGCAGTTGACAGCACTACCTATTCAGCATCAGCATCAGTATACAGAAGTGTGAGGTGATCCTGTTGAAACTTCCGGTCGTTTCATTGAGTGTTGCTTCGTTCAAAAATGAACCTGAACTATTTTTGCTCGCATGGCGGGTGGACGCACATATACATTTTATGGAAGCATTTGGTGCTGAGAGGACCAGTGCTTGTCCAATCTAATCTTGAATCTAATCCAATCTAATCTATTAACACAGCATCCCATCGAGTGCAAGGTAAAAATGTGTGATGTATGGAAAGGATGCATTTCCTTAGTTTGCAGGCACAAACCGTTGCCAGTCACCATGCGTAACGGAGTCTGCACGGTGAGACTATGCTGATTGCACACCCCATAGGCTCTGTACTTTAGCTGCTCTGGATGATACCAGAGACCGACAGGGCTAGGCTCTGCCCAAGACTTTTAAAAATTGTGGTAAAGTGTTGAATGAGAGACTGCGCCTGCAGACTAGCTTTGCCCTTTGGACGTTCCATTTTACCAGCATTTTCTCCTCCAGTCCGCAGGCATGTCAAAACCCCTAGACATCTTGCCTTAAATGCCAAGGTTAGGCTGGCCTGTCTCTACGAGTGTAAATAGATGGAGAGATAAGGGCAATTAGACAGTGTTTATTCCCTTTCCCACTTTATCAATTGCCAAAAGGGATATCTCCATAATAAAGTTGCCTGAAGCAGTGTGTTTTTGTTTTGTAAAACTAAATATTTATAATATTTCTTCTTTTTTCCCCTCCTCTCTCACTCTGTATCTCTCCTCCTCCCTGTTCTTGTTTGCATGTCTCTCTTCTTAATACTTATTCTCTTTCTTGCTTTGTCTCACTCCGCTTATTCTCCTTTTTGAATTTTTGTTTGTTTGTCTTTCCACTCCCTCTCCTCTGTTCTACCTTGCTCTCTTTTATCTTCTTTCTCTACTCGTTATTATCTTACCATTCTCCATCTTTGTCTTACTGTCTTCTATTTCCTCTTTTCTCTTCTGTCTGTCTATCTGTCTTTCTCTCTCCGTCATACACACACTTATCTCCCTCTCTTTTCCCATCTCCCGTCTTTTCTTTCAATTTCTCAAACACCCCCTCTCCTTTTGTTCACAATTTCTTTTGTTTTGTTCACCCCCTCCCTCCCTCCCTCCATCCCTTCCCCATATTTCTTTCTTCATTTCTAACCACCTTCAACACTTATCTTCCCACTCTCTCTCTCTCTCTCTCTCTCTTTCTCTCTCTCTCTCTTGCCACTTGCATCTATTCTCTATATCCCCTCTTCGTCCTTATACCCTCCATCTCCCTCCCCCACCCGCCTCCTTCCCCCTCTTTTGCTCCTTCTCTTTCTTCTAACAGATAGACTGGCTGAGTTATCTTCAGTTCCTGTTCAACGGGACGGACATTGAGATCACCAAGGATGAACCCATCGTAGTCTACGCACCGGACTTCCTTCAAGACATGTCCAACCTGATTCTCTCCTCAGATCCAATGTGAGTCCCCTCTTTCACCTGTTCAGGGGTGTTTCATAAAACTTGTCATCAGTGACAAATGACAGTTGTTGTTATAAGCTACTGAAATCCTTGCTTCTGATTGGTAATCAGCAGATTTGTCACTGATATTTGTCATTTGTCATTGAAACAAGGCTTTGTGAAACGGGTCCCAGGGCTGGTTCAATATCTATGATGATATGATTAACAGTAACAATAATATTGCTCCATGTAGAAAAAGCATAAAGACCAAGAAATTAATTGCTAAAGGGTTTTAAGCATAAAGTGGTCAGCGTAATACTTTTCATACATGGACTAGATTTATCATTACCGTATTTATGGATAGGCTTACACCTTTGAATTGGGGACAGTCTTTTGACTTGCTTGAGCAATCCGCAGGTGATTTGGCTTTTTGTTCATTATCTTCAAAAGAAAGGCTAACGATTTCTCGCCCTAATGACTTTACTGTTTGTATTACAATTTAATTAAAGTAATATCGCTCAGAGAGCTGTAGGCCTGCATCTTCACATTTCTTTATAATATGCAATTTAAAGGTAGGCGTTACTACTGCAGCTAGAAGGGATTAGACCACACAGCGAGCCAACGAGGTCACTGTGACAGGTGGCTATCTCATTAACTCAGCTCTCATTTAACATAAGAAAAAGAGGATCATGGGGGACCAACAGGCACCGATTTGGGAAGTTTTCTATATAGAGGGAGCAAGTAGCTACAAGTAGGACAGTGTGCCTTTAAGTAGCAGTTGGGTCTTATTAATTTACAAAGCATTTCACACGTCTCCCTAACACACTTAAAGACTGTAAATCAGAAGATCATTCAAGGCCAGTCTGAAAACTTATCTAATAGCCAACATAAACTAATATTTTGTACCATGTATAATGTAATGTAAGCATAATTGTAGCTCATTGTAAGCGCCTTGAGCACCCTCTGGGTGGATATGTTGCGCATTGTGTTTATTGTTATTTTTTCTCTCATTGTATTAAACAGAGTGGTTCACAACTACATGATCTGGCGTCTGGTCACCTCCCTGATGAACCTACTCAGTGCAGCCTTCCGGCAAGCAGACCATGACTTTGATCAGGTGCTGTCAGGCAAACGCAGCATCCCGGCAAAATGGAGGTTCTGCGTCTCGGACACGGATGCTAGCGTCGGGTTTGCCTTGGGGGCGCTCTTCGTAAAGCATGCGTTTGAGGGTCACAGTAAAGCAAAGGTGAGAATAGACTTGGTACTCATGAATACATGAAGCTCAATATTGAGTTTATTTTATTGAAATGGTCATTCAAATAATGTCAAAGTAAATTGTCCTAAATAAGTCAAAATGTTGGCCTCCTCTCCTTCTCAGCTCTCTATATGGGAGAGAAAGTCATCAGTGTCTAGTGGTATGATGTTTTCACTGTTCGTTAAGCAGATGGGATGTAAGTCAGTGTTCAAGAGGAACCATCCAGATTATTTACCATGGATGTTGCTCCCATCCCCTTCCCCTATATCTCTCTCTTCTCTCTCTATCTTTTACTCTCTCTATCTCTCTCTCTCTCTCTCTCTCTCTCTCTCTCTCTCTCTCTCTTTCTCTCTCTCTCTCTCTCTCTCTCTTTCTCTCTCTCTCTCTCTCTATCTCTTGAGCTGTTTCTCATCCTTCACAGTAAATGCAACTGTATGTGAGGTAATGGTCTTGCTCTTTGTTTAATTCTCTCTGCTAAGCTTCTGATGGTGAATGAAGTAAAATTTGCATTAAAAAAAAAATTGTCCAGATCTACCATGGATCTCTCTCCCCCTTCCCCTCCCCCTTCTCTCTCTCTTTCTCTGCCTCTCTCCCTGTGAATCTCAAATTTCTTCCCTTGCTGTATTATGTTAATATGTACCAAGGTCTAACTACAACATATCTCTGTGTTTATTTGTTAGGCTGATGAGATGGTAGATTAAGTGAAGTCAGCATTCAAAAGGAATTTACCAGATCTAACATGGATATCTCCTCCCCCACCCCCTCCTCCTCCCCCTTCTCACTCTTTCTCTGCCCCTCTCCCTGTGAATCTCAAATTTCTTTCCTTGCTAAATACTATTAATATGTACTCTCTCTGTGTTTGTTTTTTAGGCTGATGAGATGGTAGATGAAGTAAAGTCAGCATTCAAAAGGAACTTACCAGATCTGCCATGGATGGATGAAGATACAAGGGTAGCAGCCAAGCAAAAGGTAAACCATCCCATAATATATCATCCCTACAAAGCCAGAAGGGCATTTGCTAATATATTAGGCCTACAAAAAAAGATCATGAAATCCATGGTCAGCTTGTTAAAAAAGTTAGTTTTTTAGAGAAAAAAATATTAAAGCATTCAAAAGTAAGAAATATCAGCCCAAAGAGGGCGTAAAAAAAAGGAAAAAAGGAATGCCGACCAACCGACCCATGTTTTGGCACCTAAAGGGCAATACAACATTTTTTTTTTTATGCCTTGTACAAATATTCAACCTTTATAAAACAATTTACAATGACAGTATACAATATAATGGTTAGGACCCGCTAGGAAGCGGAATTCTGCGAGTAATCGGGGCCCTGTAAAAAAAAGTGAACAAGATAGTGAACATAAATCATAAATTGTGTCCGTATGCGGTGTAATGAAGAGAAGGAAAGAAAAGAATAGAGAAGATTGAGATCAGGTCATTAGGGAACTAAAATGTACTGTTTTGAGGGGCATGGTGAAAGCAATTGCCCTAGGTGATCTCAAAACTGTACTGTGACCTGAGATGGGTAAAGGATTAGATCAGTAATGATCATGGAGATGTACATTCAATAGACGGTTTACAAATCCACATCATTCATACCCAGGTGTATCAATCATCCATTGAGTTCATTCACTCTCTGTTAATAGCAATAACAGAGAGCAAGCCAAATTTGTATTGTAGCTGACACTAGTATTAATCTAGATACTGTCAGGAAAAGTCATTAAGTTGATTATATTATGTGGTTGGGCAGCTTTATGTTAAAAAGAAGAATTCCTTCTAGTGGGATTTCAGGACTCTAGGCAGTTCATGGACATGACAGATGAAGGTTTTGTTGGGTTGAAAAGACTTTTTTTTATATATTACACTTTTTTTGTTAATGCTTCGAGTGTAAGGAAAGACTAATAGAGAAGTTTACATAGTAGTGGATAAAATAGAAAAAAAATTATGTGTGCAATTAAATTTCTTATTTGATCCATGACTCTTGTTCTCTATCCCTTCCTTTCTCTCTCTCTCTCTCTCTCTCTCTCTCTCTCTCTCTCTCTCTTTCTCTCTCTCTCTCTCTCTCTCTCTCTCTTTCTCTCTCTCTCTCTCCCTCTTTCTTCCCTACCTCTTTCTTCCCTACCTCTGCACTTTTCTTCCCAATCATTCCCATTTCACACTCCACAACACTTGACCGTTTATTTCATTACTCAAATTTGAAATACCATACCTTTGATACTGGCCGCTGACCCCGATTCATCTGCGATAATTGTGTTCCAAGACCCAACGAATGAGACTGACCCCGATTCACCTGCAATAATTGTGTTCCAAGACCCAACAAATGAGACTGACCCGATTCACCTGCAATAATTGTGTTCCAAGACCCAACAAATGAGACTGACCCCAGTTCACCTGCAATAATTGTGTTCCAAGACCCAACAAATGAGACTGATCCTTGTTATAGCTTTGATATTGGCCACTGACCCCGATTCATTAGCAATAATTGTGTTCCGAGACCTAATGAATGAGACTGAACTATATCATTTTGTTCCCGTTCTGTCAGGCCAATGCCATCATTGATCTGATTGGTTTCCCAGACTACATCCTCAACCCTGAGAAACTGGACGCATCTTATGCTGAGGTAACTACCCTTTTTGCTAAGTTTTTTTTTTATTTAGAGGAGTATAGTTTTACACAGTGGGTAAATGTACACGATGAAGGGGAAGATCACCTAAATTGTTATGCTCTGTGTATAAATAAAACAGGTGTATTGTATGCATTATATGGAAACCGTATTTATTTTAAAATCCACATGACAGCCTTTACAAAGTAAAAACACAGTAAAAAAAATTCTTACCAACTATACATATGTCATTGTCGTACAATAATATGAAGGAGAGAAAGAGATAGAGAGAAAGGTAGAGACAAGTCAGAAAGAAGATAACGAGAATCAACGATATTAAGGCAGAGGTATGAGGTTCCATACTCTTGTCATGTATTCAAAGTACATGTATCACCATGTAAAGAAATAATGTAATTTTGAATACAGAAAAAAAAAAGGCTTTATGGTTTGCAGAAATCAACTGCTAAGAATTGAAGACTGCAAAGACGTGCTCTGGTAATACCCCATGGTGCAACTGCCCATATGCATTGTGAATCACTGGCTGGGTGAAAAATGACAGAATTTTTCTTTGAATGAGCCAATGATAAAAGTCTTTTCCTCTCTTTTTCTGTATTTACTTTTCACCTCTACAAATTGCAGTGAAACTATTAAAGTATTAAGAGGTGAGAGATTATCTGAGGCACAAGTTAAATGTATAGGGTCTCCACAAGTAAAATAACACAGTTTCAGTTATCTTAGTTTGAACTAATGTCTCACAAAACATTCAGCTGTGTTTTTGTGTAAAAGAGTGACTTTAACTTAAAGTAAGAGCGTATTTACTTTAAGTTAAAGTCACTCTTTTATCATTGCTACTGAATTCTCTCTTTCCCATAAGAGGCAAGGGGTAAACTTATAGTTGTCTTTTTTTTCCCCCTTCACTCACAGTTGGAGCTGAATTCCAGCGAGTATTTCATGAACAACATCCGAGTCCTGCAGTTCCATGTGAAACGCCAGCTGCAGCAGCTGAGGAAAACAGTCGATAGAGGACAGTGGGAGATGACCCCACCCCAGGTCAACGCTTACTACGCTCCCCAGAAGAATGAGATCGGTAAGAAAAAGGTTTTTTTTTACCAACATCGCTACCACTGCTGTAATGTATTGTCAATCGCGCCATCCTTCGTTGAAAGCGTACATGGAGCGATTTCCGGTTTCTGTACCCAAGCATCATCATGCACACATATAGAACTTGAGACAGTTGTTACTTTATAGATGCACACATGTTAAGCCTATATATTGCACCTGTTCCTATGAAAAGAAGAAATAGAAAATGCTATATTTAGTACAAAGTACAAAGACATGTATATATCTGATTCTGTCGAAGGTCCAGGATTGTTCGAAGGGGAAGGGAGGAGGTTTGCTGGATGGTGACAGATGCACAACAAGGGGGTTACTTGTGGGTGACTGGGGCAGAAGTGTGTATTAAGTACAGGCAAATTGCAATTTGCCTGTACTTAATACACCGGGGGGGGGGGGGGGTGGATACGTCATTGTATTTTGTAGGAGGTACTGTTGTTTTGGTTTGATGGACCATAAAACCTTTGATATGGGAGCTCCACTAAGAGCGGAAGTTATGCCAATGTTTATGTAACCTTTGACCCCCAGCACAGCTGTCGTAATGGTGATGTCATGCTTCACAGTCAAGTAGAGAATCCTCTAATAAGAGTGCTTTACCCCTTTGCCTACTGGAGCTGGGGGTCCCTGTATTAAAGGCATTGTTTAACAATGTTAAAGGTATTACAAAGTTTTGGGAAATTTTGAAAAATGGGTGGATAGTGATTCTTTACAATTTTGATATATTTGGATGCCCCTGTGGATGAATTAAAAACACCAGAAATTTTAGCCCCTAAAACACTTCTGCTTTCGAGAAAAATTGAATATAAAGATTTACCGGTGCTCCCGGTAAATTTTGATAAATTTCAAATAGCTCCTACGGCCGTACGATGGTAGCTGCGACCATGAAAATCTCAGAGTATGTAGTTGAGGTATATCATTTCCGAACGAGAATAGCTAATCGGTCGATTTTAGTCAATAAACATTGTTTTATAGCTTAATTAATATCTTGACCTTGAGAGGGAGCTATTCAACACAAAGTGTTTATTATTTACAATTTCATAACTTTAGAGTCGATTTCGACCACGACAACGATCACTGAATATTGTAGGATCGTACATGCTTCCAATATGTTCATTTGAACCAAATTCATGACCCCATACCAAAACTTTGTATTACCTTTAAATCTGAGATACACGGCCCTACGTGTTATCAGTGTCTGTGATATGGTGTAATATTGAAGCCTTAAAAAATTGCGCTTCAAAATGATCATGAAGTGCCTCAAAAAAGTAAAAATATTTGAGTGACTTGTTTTCCCCAATAGACTGTAGTGTTATAAAAACCGTTAGGAAAACGGAAAATTTGATTTTGATTTCTATTAATAAATATCTTGATAATCAGACAGGTGATTGGCTCGTAAAAGTCATGGGATTCCTGACTGACCTAAAGGTTTATAATCATGCTTGCAGAATGAGCTAAATCCAGGGTTTTGTTTCAGAATCTGAGACAAAGTTACCCAATCCCTTTAAGCCTATGGGAATGAGAGAATTCAGGAGTCAAGGGGTTAAAACAACATAAGAAACTAGGACGGTGTTGAAAGAATAGTCTCATGAACCCATGTACTACAAGTGCTTGGAATGTCAAGCACGGTGATGTTGAATGATGCTGAGAGGAATCTAAGAGACGTGATCCAGAGACAATTGCTCTGCTCTTTTTCACCTACAGTAACTGAAATACCACAAACCACAAATGAACTACTCTATTAAAGGAGCTACACAAAGAAAATTCACTAACAACTCATAATTAGAACAAATTACATATGAATGGAAAGATTTTCTCTTGAAAAACACGAACAATTTGCTGAGGATTCATATAGATATCATGGAAAGGCGTAAAATGCAATTTTTCAAGACCCTCCTTAGACCCCCAAACGCCCCTGAACGTAAGTCAGACACACAAGTGTAGCGAGCTCTGAATTGTGATGTCACACACTGGACGAACAGCTCAGTGCCGTGTTGCAATATGCAGCTAGCCAGCCGTGTCCCGTATGTGACCTCACAAATATTGACGCTCTACAAAGGACCGCTGAAGGCAGAAAATCTGGATCTCAAAACTAACATTTTTGAGAGTTGATTACTGCGGGCCCCAAACATATTTTGAAGAGAAGAGTTGTTGTATTTGATTGGCAAGGCTTCCCCTTCGCAATAATTTGAGTTTTGCATCAATTCAAAACACTTTTGATTCTTTGTGTGGCTACTTTAAACCAATTTCAAGTCTAAACCAAACATTACCCTTAACCATGACCCTAAATCTAACCTGAAACTCAATTGCAACCTTTAATGAATTAAGTCTGATTGCTCTCATCTCCAGAGCACCGTTGAAAGGCAAAAAGGAATTTTTCCTTTTGATCCAATTCATCTGTTATATTTTGAGATGTCATGTGTTAATGCTGTAAGATATTTATTTTCCTGCATGTTTACCTGTGTTTTAAATAATGTACATGTATTTGAAATGTTGTAGATTCTAATGTCTGTACTACCGGTAAACATGCACTTCTTTTTCTGGGCCCCGTCTTACAAAGAGTTGATATCAATCGCAACTTATTGCGATTGATATCAATCGCAACTATGTACATAAGAGATAGGAGACTGCAAACTTGCGATTGATCGGAGGATTTGCGATTGATTTGGATCAATAGTAACTCTATTGTGTGTATTTTCATGGCTGTCAGTTTTTACTAGCAAACCATCATTAAGTTGCTTGAATTGCTCTGTGAAAGAATTTACAAAATCTTGCATTTAATGTTAAAGAATAGAAGACATCAGAATTTGGTACTATGTTTTTAGACTAATCTATAGCAAAATTTTCTGATAATTTATAGCTAGAGTCATTAATTGTAATGGGACTCATGTTATTTGTTCTAATGTCTTGAGATAACAATGTTCCGGTCCCTTTGAAATTACACCAAATTGATGCACTCCTTCACTATTAATGGTCTCATGAATGATGTGGCTAACTTGCTATTATGTTGTTATGGTTGAGATCTTATGCGGAAGATGAATGTAAACATAACATAAATCTTCTAAAATTTGTTTTACTTTGCTTTTAAAACAGTATTCCCTGCTGGCATCCTTCAAGCTCCGTTTTATGACAAAGATTATCCAAAGTAAGTAAACGCTCTTATCTATCTTCATTTTTATGATGCTTGAGAGGAGCATTAGTCCAACAATGTCTTACAATACTTTCAAATGAAGATCTCATTCTTTCAGCTAGGGGGGAGGGGTCTCAGATTTGGTTTGGACGGGGTGTGCTGCTCAAGCCTCGAAACCCCTACCCATTTTTAAGGGTCATTTCGGGGATTTTTCTCAAAATATAGGCCCATTTTTCACAATTTTTTAAAAACGGACTCATGTTTAGGGATATTTTGGTTAAAAATGGGACCACTGTTGAGGGATTTTTTGTGAAAAAGTGACCTATTAGAGTGGCACACCCATATGGCTTTAATATGCGAGTACACCCCCGCCCCCCTCCCCCTCCCCCCTCCGGGGTACTGTTAACATTTACAATTCACATGTATATTGAAAAACGCCAGTTTTCCTAGAAGAAACTACATGCATGTATGGTTATAATAGACTGAATCAAAGTACATGAACTTGTAAATAAGTAGTAAAGCATGGTATAGAAGTGCCGTAGTCTAGTGATTTAAGCACTTGACTTGAAATTTGAAGGTCGTGTTCGATACCGGACACGGCACTTACATGTATGTCCTTTGGCAAGACGTTAATCTACATTTGCCAGTCTCCACCCAGGTTTTAAATGGGTACCTGGTAGGATGCAAAAGTTAATGTGGTTGGATGAGCAAGTGGCGCTTGTAAAATGGTGACTGGCCAGATTGCTCCCCAGGGAGTGGAGAATGTGCATACAATTTGTGCGGGTAAGCCTGAAACTGATGACTGAGGTAATAATATACATGTATGTACCGGGCCTAGAACTTAAGTATTAGGCGCATTATAAATGTGAGCTATTATTATTATACCAATGTCAGAATGCCCTTTACATACATGTAATAATGTAATGTGCCATTTTCTCCTTTTTTTTGTAGATCTTTGAACTTTGGTGGAATGGGTGTGGTCATGGGTCATGAAATCACCCACGCTTTTGACGATGCGGGAAGAGAATACGATAAGAATGGCAACCTTTACCAGTGGTGGAACAACGACACCATTCAGAGGTTTAACAGACAAACAGAATGCATGGTCGATCAGTACTCTGAATATGACATATTAGGAAACAAGGTGGGTGTCAAGTTCATTATAATGACAAGCAATAGTGAGCTTCATGAGCGTAAATCCTTACGTAATACCTATTGTTCAGGGGGGGATGATCTATTCATTCATCCCTCCCTGAACAATAGGTATTACGTAAGGATTTACGCCCATGTGTGAGCTTAACCCTAATGAGGCCTGGGTTTTTGAGATCTTTCTAATACCGGGCGGGGGCCATGATGGCACCCCCCCCCCCCCCCCTAAGATCTTGGCCGTGAAACTGACGAGCACCGTGAAAATGTGCATGCATGTCAAGTGAAGTGTATAGAATACTATGGTAAATTCTATTTTTTGAAAAATTCACTAATTTGCATATTCATGGTAATTTATGCAAACAAGGTCATACAATTCAGATTTTTACCTAAAAATCATATATTCTTCATATATAAGCATTCTTTTTCACAACAAATATTTGTGAGACCTTTTGGAATAATAAGACAAAACGTTATGTGACTTTGTAACTGTACGTGTGATTTTCAAAAAATTGTTTTAAAAGATGTGCAAGACTCTAAAGAAAAAAGTCAGTGAGCGGCGGGGCTTGATCCGTATGCGTTACCGAACAATCAGAAAAATCGCAGAAGGGGAAGGGCATAATGCATAATGCCCCCCCCCCCCCCCCCGGCCTCATTAGGGTTAAGTACAAGATGTTTAATCCTACTTATAGTGATGATATTTACTTGAAATATCTTGATTTATGATTATACCATATTCATTGACGCTGGGATCTAATTCTACTCCAATTCTTTAGGATGACATACTGTACATGTGCATATTATTATTCCAAATACAATTTTTGTTTTTGCACTCTGATCCATATTATGTAAAAGCACCTTTAAAAAAAGTCAATTATTATGATTATTGTTATTCAACTTTTCTTTGTTCTCACAGGTTAATGGCAGGAGGACGTTAGGAGAAAATATAGCAGACAATGGTGGATTAAAGTCAGCATATCATGTAAGAACCTTCTTTGTACTCACATTCTCTCATCATAAGTATTATATATAGCTTATTCTAGAACAGTCAAGGAGTTGATTCTCATTCAAAGATAAAATGACAAGCTGACTTCTTTTTAAATTGTTACACCTATTTCCTCACCAACTATTATTTGGAAAACGGTGATGCTGATGAATTCGGGCAACTGCATTTTTTAAAGATTAAACTTCTAATCGTGTGAGTAAATGTACATGTAAGTCACAAGGTAATGATTTTAACAGTGATCTATCTTAAATACAAAGAAACCTGAATATTAAGACTTCTCAAGGGAGATACGAAAAGAAATATTTATAGGCAGGTGGTCTTTATATGTATGTACATGTTCCTTTGTAAAACACACGTTGAAAGGAAAATTCTGTTTAAAAAACGGTCTTTCCATACAGGTGATTGCTTAAAAATATTTGGCTGTAATAAAAATATGAATAATATTATAATATGTCTTGTTTACCCAGAAAAGCCTCATCAGTATAAATATTTATATGATGCATTCTTGTTCAATATGACATATATTCACCTACAAATTCAGAATTCCCCTCATGCCGTTATGTTTCAACCTCGGCCTGCGGCCTTAAAGAAATATAACATCACTTGGGAAATTTCAAAGTTTTTGGTTCATATTTTTTGTTATATGGAACGCCAGGCATGCAATATATATAATGACTTCTATGAGAGGGATAGTTGTTTTTATAGGCTCAAGGGGATGTTACATCCTGATATCACCCCAAAAGACTATTGACCTGTAGGCGGGCATGGCTAAAATCACGACTCCAATTTAGACCAATCAGATGGCTAGATTTCTAAAGAGAGAGGTATATAACTCTAAATAAAGGTAGCCTCATCAGTATTAATACTGTTCTACCCAATGGCCGTGCAATCATATTTCTTATTTGTTTTATTGATGTCTTTGTTTGGCAGGCATATTTAGAGTGGATAAGAGAACATGGAGAAGAACAACTGCTTCCTGCACTTGGATTAAACCATAAACAGCTCTTCTTCCTTGGATTTGCACAGGTAAGGCAGGGGCGCAGCCAGGATTAACTAAGGGGGTGGAATGGGGGAGGGGGGGGGGGGGGTGGGGGCTCAATTAACGTAGGCGTGATGGCTCAGTGGTAGAGCAGTGGTCTCTTACCGGGAGATCCCGGGTTTGAAACCAAGGCGATGCGCTGGTGCCACTTGGTAAGGCATTAATCCTCATTTCCAAGTTTCTTGGAGAGGACTTAAAGACGTCATTCCTCTGGCTGCTTACTTACAAGCACACGCAGTCAGATTAAACAAACAAAACAACCAACTTATTTGATAGCTTATATTGTATGCTTTAGTGACAATTGCTATAAGGAACAAATATCACTAGGGTAAATGTTTCATCATATCTGTCTGTATGCTATAGTTCTTGGAAAAGGTTTTTAGACTTTTTTAGTTTGCAGCTAAACAATGAAATTGTATTAATGAAACTAATGTTGTTGGACCATTTAAAATTTATGAACAATGAAAATGTAATCTTGATATTGAAAATTAGATATTGTGAAAATTATAGTTGCAAACTGTATGTATTTGAACAAAGATAAAAACCCATTTTTATTGTAAATTTTTCTCACCAAAACCGTTTTGTTTTAGTATCTCAGAAGGCTCTGTGATTCATATAATGGATGTTATTCTTGTTTCAGGTTTGGTGCTCAACCTCAACTCCACAAGCAGCAAGGTTACAGCTCCTCACAGACGAGCACACACCACCAAGATACAGGTAAGTGTTAGAACTACCATCCTGGAAATGAGGTTACTTTTATAAAACAGTAGACCATTTTCGTAATGTAATCAAATATAATGCATAAATCTTTGTTAAGTGCCATGTTACAAACAATTTCAGTCACATTTCAATTAAATGTTTCTCATTACCGTTTAAGTATAAATTTGGTTACAAAATGAAAATGGTCCATTCAATATTAGTAGAGTGAGATGTATGTGTATGTATGAGTTTGTTTAGACTAGGAGTTTTCTTTTTTTCTGAAACACATGCAAGTATCATCATTGGACTGCTAAAGTCTAGAATGAATCAAAGGTTATATACTGCCCTCTTGCGATGAGTTTGATTTTTTTTCTGCTACAGCATAATTGGTTAGAAGACGTGTGTTGATTGTAAATTTGTGTATTATTTTTATTGTTTGATAAAGTACATGTAAGTATGTAATATTATCAGTAGACTAAATTATAAAGTAAATACACATTTTAAGTTTGGCTTTGTAATTTTTTTCTTTCTTAGGGCAGTGTTGTACCATCTATTAAGATTCCATAAGATTTTATTTATGATTTGATGATGTTTGACTTCACGTTTAAACGACATGTAAATATATGTCTACATGTAGGTATTATAAGCCAAAGTGAGTTGGGCAAATTTAGTGTCAAAATCTGCCCTACATTTGAAACCCCCTAACATGTAATAAAAGTGGAAAATCAAACATAAGGTATGGCAATTGAATAAGAAAGAGAGAGAGAGAGAGGGGGAGGGGAAAAATAATACATTTTGGCAAGATTATAGGCCCTTTGAGACCCCTCCCCCAAACACACACATACACACCCAGCTCAAGTTCATGGGGTTAATTTGCAATTGGCAACTTGTCAGGAAAAGAGGCGAGTGATTTGTTGTATATTCTATTTTTTGCTGTAAATTGCTTTGCTAAACTTGGTTTATGGATGCCATCAAAAGTAAAGTTTGATCACCACTTGCTTTTCTCGAACCCCCCCTCAAATTCTTGTTTTACTAAGTGAATAACCTTATGATCACCGTCACAGTCAAGTAAATTATATCTGTCACCCAAAGTGCAGAGTTTATTCTTCTCTAGGGAATATGTTTACCAGTTGATTGCAGCGTTGGAGGTATACTTTAATACCGAGGTCCCAAGCACACGCCCCTCTTCTCCTTTTCTCTCTCACTCACTCAGTTTACATGTATCTATCTCTCCTTGTTTCATTTTCTCCTCTAAGAGGTCATCTTCTCCATTTATTACATTTCTCCTCTCACTTTCTCTCTTCCTTTCTCTCTTCCTTTCTCTCTTCCTTTCTCTCTTCCTTTCTCTCTTCCTTTCTCTTTTTTTTTCTTGCTTCATTTTTCCTTTTTTCCTTTTCTATATGTCTCTTTTATTCTTTCTCTTCTCTCTCTCTCTCTCTCTCTCTCTCTTATTGTCTTCTTCCTTTCTCCATTCTCCCCCGTCCGTCTTCCTCTCGTCTATTTTCATATCATCCACTTGTTTGTTCCTTCAATCTCTTTCCACCTCCTCCTCTCTTCTCCCCCTCTCTCCCTCTCTCTCTCTCTCTCTCTCTCTCTCTCTCTCTCTCTCTCTCTTAACCTCTCTCTCTCTCTTTACCTCTCTCTCTCTCTTTACCTCAACACTATTTTTTTCTTCCTATAATGTAATTTGCAATTTTTGTTAAAAGAAAAAGTAGGCCTATATCTGATCCCTCTCGTCATCATTTAAAGGTATTACAAAGTTTTGGTATGGGTTCATGAATTTGGTTCAAATTAACATATTGGAAGCATATGCGTTCCTACAATATACATTGATCGTTGTCGCGGTTGAAATCGAGTCTAAAGTTATGAAATTATAAATAAAAACTCTTTATGTTGTATAGCTCCCTCTCAAGGTCAAGATATTAATTTAGCTATGAAACAATGTTTCTGGACTACAATCAACCGATTTGCTATTCCCGTTTGGATATTATATATCCCAACTACATATTCTGAGATTTTCATGGTCGCAGCTACCATTGTATGGCCATAGGCGCTATTTGAAATTTATCAAAATTTACTGGGAGCACCGGTAAATTTTCATATTCAATTTTTCTCGAAAACGGAAGTGTTTTAAGGGCTAATTTTTGTAGTGCTTATAATACATCCACAGCGGCATCCAAATATATCAAAATTGTAAAGATTCACTATCCACCCAATTTTCGAAATATCCAAAACTTTGTATTACCTTTAATACCCGCAATCGTTTTGTAAGCATTTAGGGGAGCATTTTTGCAATGATTGATGTTTCGTTTTTCATGTGACCTTTTAGTGACACATCGCGTGTATGGGATACGTAGATATTCCATAATAATCTAAATGCAGTTCAAATATTGAGGGCTGATGTTTTCATTAAGCGTTACATTTCAGTTTCGAAAAACAGATAAAATGTGATGTATGAAATCCTTCTCAATTACTCAAAAAAAAATTCTTTATGAATTATGTTTGAATCTTATAACCTACATGTATTGCAGTGTCTCAGTTTACACATATCTTTACTATAAATCAGTCAGCTTGAAAGATGAATCCACTTTGCTACATGTATTTATAAATAGAAGTTTTCTTGACAGGCCCTAGTTACAAAGAATGTTGGACTATGTACCTTAATTTGTGAAGGCAGTTGAAGCCAGCCAAATTCTGACATTTCACATGTTCATGTATCTTAAAGTTTGTGGATTGAAATAGCCTTTTGTTTTCATTGAAATTCAAAATGAGTCCCACGATCATGGATTTCAGCATTACATGTATGTATGACCGTTGCCATCAATGTGAATCATCACAACAGAAAAATCATGATTAAAATCTTTTCTGACAAAACCAATGCCTTCTACTATTAAATAGGGCTCTGTATCAAAAGATTTTGAGCCAAACCACTAAATGTGAAATAATTGTTGCGAAAGGGTTAAACAAATTGGTAATAACAATTTAACTTGTACTCTTGTCACAATTCCTACCGAGCAGATCTAGAGGATCTTAGGCACATTCACATTTGATTTGGTAAACCTCCACGGTTCACAGCGGCAATTTCTGATGATGGCGTAATCAATTCTTTATATTACATAAATGGGTGAGAAAACATACATGTAAATGTTGGACATTTTTTGTGTACAGCTACAGCATACTTCTTTTCACATGCCATTCATCCATACGTACAAAAACAAGATAATGTTGCAGTTGCATGCATCATATGTGAGCGTGCCTTTAAGGCCGCATAAATTCCATTTATGATTTACTATGATCTTGTTCATCAATGAACTCCCTCTCTCTAATTCTATTCCTCATTGTCCATTTCTGTGTTTCGCTCTTCCTCTCCAGGGTGATCGGGACGTTATCAAATTCAGAAGAGTTTGCCGAGCAGTTCAAATGCCCCGTTGGGTCACCGATGAACCCCAAAGACAAGTGCGAGGTCTGGTGAGGTCATCCATCACAGAGGTCAAAGTTCAGAGGTGAAGACAGCAGGTGCACTGTACATAAACCTGTAGATAAATGTACTCATGTTCACAGTATGTATGGTCCTAGCACTGTACATTTGTATGTATTATATACTTCTGTATTTTTCTGCAAGGTCTTTGACCCCCCCTCCCCCCCCCCCCCACCCCCAACAAACAAAAGCAAACAAACTTTCTTCCAATCATCATCATCGAGAAAGAAAGAAAAAAGCGAATCTAGATGTTATCCTGGTGCTTAAAGTTTATTGACATCTTTTTAATAGTTTGCAAGGTACACAGCGGTGCTGAAAAGAATATAGAAAATATTATTTTGTAACGGTATTTGTTTTTAACTTTGCTTATATTATACGTTATCATGCCTAATTGCACAAAATACACTGTATCTGGAAATAAATGAGATGTAAGAAAATTCTTTACTTTTTTATTTTCTAATGCCGACAATCCGTGAAATAATGTGTACATCTGTATTATTACTTTACTCAAACTGTTAGGAACAAATTATATTTTGTTATTCCCAGCTTTACTTTCCTTGTGGCAAAAAAATAACATTTCCTGCATAAGTATGCTGTATTA
Organism: Strongylocentrotus droebachiensis; assembly: GCA_035222895.1. Lineage (NCBI taxonomy): Eukaryota > Metazoa > Echinodermata > Echinoidea > Camarodonta > Strongylocentrotidae > Strongylocentrotus > Strongylocentrotus droebachiensis. Next base: position 98,087 of record JAVYIG010007375.1, read on the forward strand.
AGTCATGTAAATATAAAAACCCACTTATACTGTAACATGAAAATGATGATTCATTGTAGTGAAAATCAGGATACTTGTTATTTAGTACTCATATTTGGTATATCATATACTGTAATGAATGAAAGGTTATGTACCTCTGCTTTGAAGCCCTAACAATGTGCCAACATGAGAAAGACAAGATGAAAGATATTTCTAAAGATCATGTGACATTCCTCCTTTACTTTTCTAGCAACAATGACCTATTTTTGTTTTTGTATTTGTTGATGAATCATAAATTATAAACTGTAATTTACTGCTATATTGACTCCCCATCTCTCTCTCTCTCTTTCTCACTCTCTCTATCTCTCTCTCTCTCTCCTCCTCTCTCCCTCTCTCAGTCTCTCTCCCTCTTCCCCTCTTCCCCTCTCTCTCTTTATCTCCCTCTCCAAATTCCTTTTCCCAAATCCATTACCTCAGTAAACTTCTATAGACCCGAACAGCTTGATTACCGGTATTTCACATTTCCAATCTGTGTACCCAATGTATGTTAGCCAATATTACCATATTTTGTGCTCTATCACATTAAGTTTTTTGAATCATCCTACAGACAATGTTCATGATCACTTTCATCTCATTAGGTGCACTAGACAACCAAAGTAGACCAATCTTCCTCTTTTTGTATAAACTGTATATACGCACTACTTGTAAATAACATGCACAAATTGTGAACTACCAATCAATTCCTTCAAATTTAGTAAAAATGTTGACATTCATAAGTGTGAACACATCATCAATTGAAATTCACATGTACTTGTGGTACATGTACAGTAAGATGAATACCGTGACTGTTATATATTTAGTTTAATAATGAAAAATCTCTTTCCTAAGATTCATATCTGTATGCTTGAAGTTGAATGTTTCCTTGGTTATGTCAATCAAGTACTTGATCCCTTCATTTTGTGTTAAATTCCTTGTTGAAATAGAAAATGTTACTTGGATGCTGTACTTGATGTTTCATCTTGAGGTTTCTTGTTTCCAATGAGAACTGAATTTTACATTTACTTGAAAATACCAGCAAGGTTGTTTTGCCATCTCGACACCCTTGAATAATTATGAACATGTTGTCCGATCGTCCCATGAATGTATATGAATGTCAGTTTGTGTGAGTTTGTTTATATTTCCGGGTATATGTTTTCTGATCAAAGAAACATACTGAACTATCAGTGCAGAGTAATTTTATTCCATTTTTTAATGGAATGGTTGTTACATTCCTGGAACTACAGATCTCCTCATAAAATCTCAAAGGAAAATGTTCCAGACTGTTCATTCACTCATTAAAATAAAATAAAAGAGCGCTGGTCATTCCAATGTCCTTAAATGCTGGAGTGTAGATCCAGGGAATAATTTTCCTCAAATTTTTTGATTAGCAATTTCAGCCGATGGATAAATATTTCAAATGAAATTCTGTACATTTCTATGGAAGAAAACTGCTACACAAAAGATACTTTGTATAGCAGTCATGCAAAAATGCATAGCAAATTGCGATGCGATACCAGGAAAATTATTTCCTGAGATCACTTCCAGAGCTCAAAATGTTCTTTGGTTTAATAGCAGAGTTTGAAAAAAATATTCCTGAAATACATTAAGGCTGAATAAGAGACCAAGTTAATCTGCTGAAAGCCAAAAAGATGTTTTATATAAGTTAACACCCTTTTAGCTCTGAGCAATGATATTGTAGCATCAACAGTAGATCAACGAAAAAGGATTGACATCTTATTAATTTTTGATGTTTTTGAAATAGCAGCCAACCTTATCTTTAAGTTCACCCTGTACTTTAAAACAATCTGACCCATTATCATGCAGTGTAGTTTTAAATGAGTGACACAGTATTGTCTTTTTAAACTGAACTTGAGCGAAAGATAACTTGCAATAGGAAAACTCTTTTGCTGTTTGGAAGTTTGATGACACAAAGTTTGTGAGACGGTATGTGGAAATTATACAGTTAAACATTTGTGACAATTGTAAATTTTGTACAGAGTTGTGTAAAATTTGTATCATATGATCATTTTTGTTTCCAGTGTAGGACTTTTTTAGTATGTTGTAGTAGAGTAAATGTTGAACATGAGATGAGAATTGCCACATGGGTATTCTGTACATAGGACACATGGGCATGTTATTTGAAGACGATTCTCTGAACAAGATACCTTTATCATCTGCTAAGCGCCAGAAGGGAATAAAAACCTTTAACAATAGAGCTAACACTCTTCTGGCTCTCTGCAGATTGTATCTTGTATCTATGGAATGCTGTCTTATGTGCATGTGAAGTGAAGATGAAAAAATATCAAATATATATTATATATCTCAAAGAATATATCATCATATGGAAAAATGTTCCTATCAGTGTTGTTACTCATATTAACGTATAACCCGGTTTACTATCTTTTTATGTGTGATATAAAGTATGTAAGCATGGATTTATTTTGCTATGAAATTCAATATATTGTAACGTATATATTGTCACAGCTGAATATCTCTTATAATATAAAAAACTGACAAAAATAGAAAATGTTGTTTCATGTACCTCACAAATGTGATAAATTTTTATTTGTATTCGAGTAGGAGCTCACTTTTGGCATGGTGACTTAGCTTAAAAGATGTTCAAGAAAATGCCAATGTTCCATTGTTGGTCAATGTTTCTGATGCAGACTTTTTTTTCCAAATTTAAATCTGATATAGCAAACACTTTTTCGAAAGGCAGGGAGAATATATCAAGTATTTGAAAAGTGTTTGTGTTTGTTTTTTACTTATTATAATCATCCATTTTGCAGGAGAAGAGGCTGAGGAAGCAATATTTGAGAATGATATGATAAAAATACAAAAATGACTAGGTGAAAAGCTCCCAGAGCAGTTTAGGAAAGAGAAGTATTAGCTCAAAATAGTATTACTTGTATTGTGTATGATGTTTCTACAGCAGTGGTATGCATGGTTTCACTATTGCCTTCAGAGTACTGTACTTTATATTTTGCGCCTTTGCCCTCTCTTTCCTTCAATCATTTTTTGAAAATTTATGAAGATGTACACCTAACCGATCTGTTGACATACATGCCGTATTATGAATGTTTTGGGCTTTAGTATTTTACCATGTTTTACCCACTGTTTCTTAAAATTCCAATTAATTAATATGCAAAAGTTAAGTACCGGTAAGATATGTACAAATGAAAGAAACAGTGCTGATTATTTTGATAGGTATTGGTGAAAAGAGAATTCTATTTTTAATTGTTTAAAAACGTACGTTAATTGGCCAGTTTGCTTAGTGTGATTTTAATGACATTTGCAAGAATCCTTTCCTCTTTGCATACATGTACTAATTCAGCAGTCCTTTTGGTGTAAATGAGAGGTATAAAATGACTTGCAACTCCAATAAATCAAAGCAGGTCGGATAATGCGTCACTTGATGAGTTTCAAACTCTTTCCAATATCTGCTCCAATTCTTCGTTTATTCGTTAATTGTTTATCACTGCAGCAGTCGACATCCAGATTTAGATTCTATTTGCAAATGTCATAGGGACTATTCTTATCTCCATGACATGTACATAGACGGGAGACTCGGCTTTACCCGTCTCTTTGTGCATTAAATATTAAAACGCGAGTGACACAGCTTCACAAAGCCACCTATCGTAAAAGGTCACAAATGGATAATAGTCCTAAGTGTAAATCCTATCAACTCGATCTAAAACACTGGAGGCTTACAATACCATTTCACATTTCCAAATCGCCCCCGAGCTCCCGAGCTCCGTCATTCCTCTAGAATTACCCCCCACTCAATGACGGGAGGTGTCAATAAATATCTTTGGAATGAATTTGACGTAGTATCTATCTCTCTGTGGATAGTTTTTCTTTTAGTAAACATGAGCTGTAGACTGGCTATACCGTGGAGGATTATAGCGGTAACGGAGAAATCCGCTGGGATTGAAACTCCTTGATGTACGTAAACGCTTTTGCGACGCACACTGACTCTGAAAATTGTTAGTTTGGACTGGTTAAAAATACGTCATCTTCCTGGTTCGAACTCTTAAACGCAAAAGTAAATACTAAAATAGCTCAAGCAAGATATGCTTTTAACCAAATCGCAAACGTAATGACAAAAGAGTTGTTTTTAAGCAACGTAAATATCACACTCCTCGCTAAATACGAGAAAGAAGTCGTATTGTCTTGTTATGTTTTTTGGCGAAGTACATAAGTTGACCTTCCGAAGAGCATAGCTTGTTTTTGATGTTTCAATATTGGTATAAGTATGTCACTGTATGAATGTGAATTAAACAGTTAACTTGTGTATTGGGGAACCATATGTGTTGAGATGTCAAACATGTGAAAATCCGAAGTTTGTGAACAAATACATAATGCGTACCAATACAATACCATCTTAAAAACAGTCACTTCAAATACCGCCTGAGTACTAAAGTAGAGGATGAAACAAGCTAGTTCAATCCTTTTCAAGAAATTATTTTTTCATTTTTACTTCAATTAAAAGATAATACTTACATGTATATCTCCAGGAGATACATGGTTTGTACAGAGAAGTATGACTATTACAAGTTAAACTTCAATCAATTTCAGTATGATTCATTCAAAATATGTGTTCCTGTTGCTTGCTATATTCGAATGAACATGTTCTTTTTATCTTTAAAACCTTTTATATTTTCTCTCTCTCTCTATCTCTCCTTTGAGCCAGAAATATTGTGCCGGAAATATTTGGATCTTTATAGATTGTTACTATAGCAAGTACTAGCAACTTTTGGCATCTTGTCCATATT